>MJUT01062777.1:55637-70140 GCA_002080005.1 Gigantidas platifrons | reverse complement strand
TTAAATCTAAATACCCTTTTGTATCCGGATTAACTCTCTACTGTCGTGGTCCTCAGTGATGTATTCAATCAAGAAACTGACTAAGAGTTGATTAATAGTTATTATTAATTCCTTTATTAACGATAATTAGGAATGTGGAATCAACCAATATCAGACTGTATTGTACCTTTATATATATATACAAGAAACATGATTAAAACTAAATTCAAACTATCGAATAACTTAAATAGACTTACACAATAAACTTTTCAAAAAAGAAGCTGATCAACAAATATCAATATCAATAGATTTTATCTTTTAATGCATGTCTGTATCCCGATTGACAACCTCTGGATAATATCACTCGCTCAAACCGAACATGGTATCAGGATCAAACTCTATACTGATTTTGTCCTCAGTGTTGTATTCACTCATCAGAATGAGAAAGAGTTGATCCATTATTAACATTAATTCATATATTAACGATAATTATGGAATTCCAATGAAGAAACTGGGTAACTCTTCTGTACAAGGATTTCTCAAAAAGTAAACCTCACTTAACTGAGGACATATATTAACTTTAAAAAAATAATAAAATAAAATATTGGAAGGCGTTGTTTAAATAATCTTCACCAGTCACGCTTGAATATTAGATAATAATTTAGATGTTTGAGAGTAAGCAAACAAATAGCGTAATACAGGTTAACCAAAACACAATACTCCTATCTATGTCTGATGAAGATTAATCTTAGTTGTAACAATACCCACTAACTGTACATTACAATACTACTCACATCATGTCAATAATAGTCATCAACATATATAATTCGTAATATCTATAATATCTAATTTGGTATTAAGTTGTTAGTACGACGATGGTGTTGATTGAAAAGGGAAATTAATGAGATATCGTACTCACTAAGGTTAATATTCTTCAGACGTTGATATACACTTAAACTTATATATAGTGGTCACCGAATGAAACCTTAAAATGTGTCCTTTGATGGGGAGTTGTCCCATATATTATATAAATCAATAAACTGATTTTAAAATTGTATTATAATTGAACCAAAAGAAGCTGCCCGTTTCGGATATAGCGAATTTCCTTTAGCCATAGTTTGATATGGGATATCACATTCCAAATACACTGTGTGGTATTCCAATATTTAGATGACCACTTCTAATGGTTTTTGAGCACACATTGAATCATTTGTTCAATAAATATGTTTTTTAAGAAGTAATATATCTATGTCCATTATTGATTGCCCCATCGCTTGGTTCCTATCATTGTTTCCGTGAGAGTGGATCGCAGCTAATAGGCCAACTAACTACTGAAACAAGGTGTTCCCTTTATCTTGGTTGAAGCCATCACTGTATCTATGTCACAAATGACCACAGCAATGTTCTGTGTGTCGTTCCGGAACATTTAAGTTCGCCAGTATAGTTCCGTCTTGTGATGTCCGCTACGATTTCCACGTAAAATCGATGTTTGATTCGGTTGATGCTGTATTAGTGTCATTTGTATTTATTTACGTATACTGGTGTCAAACACGATTTCATGTCTTACAGAATCTGCTAACCCATCCGGGTCCCGTCTTTTTAGTGGGGTTCATGTTGTTCGATCATTAATGTTCTGCATACTGTTTTATGGATCGTTGTTTGTCCTTTTGCCATTTTTCGCTTTACCTTTGTGCTGTCTGTCATTTGATTTACGGCTACTAATTACACCTGTGGTATCTGCAAACTGTTCTCACTTGAGCATTTTACGTTCTCCATCCAAGAAACTAAATATTATCCACCGGCAATATCATTTCTTTCTTTTTATCCTGTCCATCATTTCCTTTGTTCATTCTATGTAGACATTATACACATGATATTTTCAAGGAAAATGAAAATAATCTAATCCGGTCCTTTATTTTCAAGTTTCGCTATACAGATGATGTCCTATCACTAAATAAAGCTGATGATTTTGTCGATTGCATCTATGCCATTGAGCTTGAAATAAAGGATACCACAGATACAGCGAGGTGTACTTCATACCTAGACCTACACCTTGACATTGACTGTGACGGTCCGTTAAGGACGGAATCTTACGACAAAAGAGATGATTTCAATACTTCCATTGTGAGCTCTCTATTTATATAATTGAATATGTGGAAACATTGCAACAACGCATCCATGTGGAATACATATATCTCAGTTGATCCGATATTCCTGAGTCGGTGTTTCCTATTATGGTTTACTTGATAGAGGGTTATCACTGGTGATGACGCTGCTCCTGAATCAATTGTTTCTCATGGTTAAGATGAAGTCATCTCTTGGTGAGTGTTACGGTCAGCACCATGACTTGGTAACGGAATAGCTGTTTTACAAATGACTACGAATATGTTATGTGTGTTTGTCATGACTTATCACTGGGTTTGTAGCAAGAGTAACAAGACACGTTCCGCTTATGGAACATTAACTACTTACCCTTGCGAAACACCCTTGTTCACTTCCGGTTTTAGGTAGGGGTCCTGTTGCTCTCTCTTTTGTTTTATATGTAATGCCATTGTTTGTTCTTTTTCGTTTGGTCATTTCATCGTCGTTACTTCTTCGATTGACAGAATCTAGTTACCCCCTGATATCTTCAAACTTTTCCTACGTTAATATTCCCTCTTGTAATAGATGTTAAACAGTTCTTGAATTGTCCACCCTTTTTAGAGTATTTCTCTGACCTCACATTATTGTTCTGACAGTTAATTATTCTATTATTCTTGTGTATATGAACATTAGGTTTTATCATTGTATGTTCAACAACGTACTTAAATATTTTTGAGCATACGCGTCTTCTTGATGTATCTCAATTACAAGACACCTTTTCCGACCTATATCAAAGACATACCAGAAACAACAACATCATCCGAGACGAAATTGCCTGCTGTTTCCACCCATCATAACTAAGTTAACAGCAACATGTCCCACAAAGATATAGTATCAGTAGAAGATTGAGACTACCAATATCAAATGAGCTAGTTTATCTTAGAAAGATTGCAATATCACTTGAAACACACGCTCGATTTCTGCTGGTTTGATTCCCAATTCAATTATAAGGAATCAATATCAGTCATTTCTGACAATACAATTTGACACTTGAACATAATCATTATATTTTAATTGTCTATTCTGTCTGTTAACCATTATATTTTAATTGTCTATTCTGTCTATTAACCATTATATTTTAATTGTCTTTCCTGTCTATTAACCATTATATTGTAATTGCCTTTCCTGTCTATTAACCATTATATTTTAATTGTCTATCCTGTCTATTAACTATAATATTTCAATTGTCTATGTTGTCTGCTTCCTTTGGTTTTGTTACTCTCAAAGACGTTTATATTATTATACTTTTTTTTATTTAGGTGTACTTTATGAAGGTTACACTAGAAACGTGTCGTGCTCACTGAATTAAATAGGAAACATACGACAATAGTGTATGTCTTACACATAATTAGATAGAAACATACGACAATAGTGTATGTCTTACATATAATTAGATAGGAAACATACGACAATAGTGTATGTCTTACATATAATTAGATAGGAAACATACGACAATAGTTTATGTCTTACATATAATTAGATAGGAAACATACGACAATAGTGTATGTCTTACACATAATTCTTACATATAATTTTACAATCATCTATTTTCTTTATACATTTAGGAAAATCTGCTCTAAAGAGTCATTTGTTTGTCATAGCCTTTCTATTATTTTTTCAATGACTTTACACGTGTCAGATTTGAAATTGTTAATTTGGTTAATAACGTCTCCATATCAATATAGATGGAAATAACTTTTTAGATCAGATCTCCGCCTTCAGAATTGCTTGTATGCACAATATCTTTATTGTGGTAATATACTATAGTGCAGGCTTTAAATAATTTATTAAAATTTATTCAAATGTATCGACATAAATGCGTTCCATAAAAAAATAGACGGTGGTGTCCGGGTTGCTAATTTGTATTTTGTTTTGTTTGATTTAATGCCATTCTGTGTGTTGGAGTTCCGTATCGTGATGTCCGTTACGATTTCCGTCTTAAATGTTTGGTTCAGCTTTATCCCTAGTTGCTTGTAGTAAAGCCCACGTCTTATGTTTGTTGTGTTTGTTTGTGGATAGTGGTGTCAAACACATGGTGTTTTGTGTTTTTATATTGTTTGTCTTCGGCTTGTCTACCCTATGCTGTCACTTTCTCTGGATTGTCCATGTTTGATTACCCCGTCGGTATTTTGTAACGTGTGTATACACTTAGACACAAAATCAAGTAAAGGAACAGCTTTTGCATAGCTATTCTGCACATTTTGTTATTTTGTTTCATAGGCAATCATGTTTGTCTCGCTTTTCTATTAATACTGTGTATTTACAATGTGGCAATCTATGGCATTATATATTCAAATTCGGGTGTAAATTGATAATGTACAGAAAGAATGTGTATTTTGCATTTCTTTTTCTATGTTTTTAACTGCATGTAAAAACTTGTCAAGTTTTCTTACATTTATACTAACAACAACTACAAACATCAATTGTTCTGAGTGGTCATTGGTGTACCCTCTTGCAATGCATTTTTTCGGACTCTATCCATTTATCCTGTCCCAAGCCATGCCCTGCATTTCCAACATCAGATGGTGTTGCCCCCCTTTTTTGTTCAGTGAGTGGCGATTGATAATGTAGAAATTATTGACCATTGCTGTTTTAACTTTCTTTTCATAATCCTCTACTTCTTTTTTTCCTTCACGGTCATTATCCAAATGCCACCTTTCAACCATCAATTATTGGTTGTAAGCTTAATTCTCATCATGAACATATAAAACAACTGTTTATAACTGAAATACTGCTTACTTGACATTAAAACAGTAATCAGTCAATTATTCAACCAAATTTGTTGGATATGGTCCAACTGTTCACATTCGCAAGGTATGCATATTCAAATGGATTCCTGTTACACATTAAAAACATACTTTTCAGCAAACCAATGATGTTCATTGATTGATATTAAAAGAAAGTTTATAAACAGTGATAATCATAAATTCTACCAATATCAATAAAACAATTACCTTTCATCCTAACTGAACTTGAGCCGTCGTGGTCGTACGGTAGTTGAATTCACAACTACATGTGTAATCGTTGCCTATCACCACTTAAGTTGTAAGTTTGAACCCCATTGATAGCGAGGTGTACTCGATAAAACATTATGTGATAAAATTTGTCAGTGACTTGCGACAGGTCTGTGATTTTCTCTGGGTACTCCAATTTCCGGCACAAAAGTAGTAATTCAAATATGACAATTTCCCTAGCATTGCATTTATCGCGCTTCTATGAACCGATCGGAGTATTATATAACTCTGTAACCGATGATATATCTCTGAATTATGATGGTCCATGAAACCTATTGTCTTTATATCATTTTAGCAGTTTAATTTAATCTTTCAAACATTAAGAATTTATTATTCAAACTAATAAACCTGGAATGTGTATTAGAGAGTTATGTACTGAATATTTCTGTGATAACATTTGTAGGTGGTGTGGCACTCTAATTTGATATTTCACATGAAAACCAAAACAAATGACTCCATCAAAATAATTACGAACGTATGTGAGATTCGCATGGCCAAATTTAAGTTTTCTGTGTAGTGTTCTATATATTAACGGCGTCTGAATACATATGTGGTATCTGCAAACCTTTCGCATTTATATTTTGTTTAAACGTTAACAGTGAATTAAGTCTCGTGATTAGTAAAATGTAAAAACGCTCGTGCACAAAGAAGGCTATGATGCTGCAGCTGTAAGTTGTATGATCGCATCACACCATGAAAAGGGAAGTGTTGGTATAGAAAACTAGGTTAACCACGAGAAGTTTAATTGAAGTGCTGGTACCAACCAATTAAAGTGAGTGGTCTTTTTTATCTGTCTAAGGGATGTACATTTTTCTTGTTTCTACGATTTGTGATTACATTGTGGAGCTGTTTTAATAGATTGTTCTTTTTTAGTTTTCTGTTCATTTTCACTAGTATACGTTTCAACTCAACATTTCACCTATTTAACCACTGATAATTTTCTTTCAGTTAATGCTAAGCAATACCACATTTAGCAGTCATAAATAGAAATGTAGATACTTGTATATTGGTGAGTGCACAGAACTGCAATCATTTACTCTACATTCTATGACATACATGAGGGTATTGTAGGCATGTTAATGTTATCCAGTCCAGACTCCAACACGCTGTTTCTGTCCCCTGCCTTTACTTGTGCCTGATTAGCTTAAACATATTTTGTTCAAAATGTTTGAAAACATGTGAACCCCATGCGGTGCCGTATACCTCTAATAGGCTCATAATAACACATGTTTGCTTATCGTCAAATGCAGACTAAATGAGGCTACATACTTACCTTGTGTCATCACCCGTGATGATGGAGGTCGGACTCCTGTTGACCTTAGCCCTTATTTCATCTAGACGGAGATCAAATGAACTATGTTCGATCAATCAGCTGATCCCGATTCAAAAATACACTAATATTGAAAAAATCATATAATAAATTAAGGTTCATCATCTTCATATATTGATATACAGTCAAGCCTATAGATACAAGTCACTAAATGGAACATGATAATGTGGGGTTCGGGTTACTCGATCTTAAGTTTTATGTGTATCTTTACAACATGAATTGATATTTAAAGATATTTGTTTTTTATATACATGTCCTAGACAGAAAGGCGATATAAAACATTGACATGGACCACACATTTGGCAATTAATTGTCAACATAATGTTTCAAATACAAACTCACGAATTAAACCCTGTTTAAAATCATTTGTTCTTTAAATCCAGCAAACGATGACCACAAATAGTTCTTTATACTGTTATAATGTTACATAAGATGAATATATTTTGAAATTAACTAAATATAATTTACTGTATTTCGATTCTCAAAGTATATCTTTGATATGCCAAATGTTATCTTCCTTGCATTCAATGAAAGAGTAATAACACAAATCTTTAAAAAGTGTTTTTAACATAAAGCGAAAAATGTTGTACTGAGCTACAATTCCAAAATAGATGTAACATATTTGTCTCAGTTTCCATAAATAATTGGTAAGTCCACTTTTATATATGTATGAATTACAAGGCAAAATTATGTGCAATAGCTTAAATTGAAAGTGTTTAAGCTTTTTATCTTTAGTTATGCTTAATGACATTGGGTAAATGTCATACCCATTGTCTACAGTAGTTTTTAGATCGTTCATTCAATTTGTCAATGGAACTTAGTAGACGCTAGGCGAATTCTCTGAATAAATAAGTTGTAGTAAATATTTACAATGTATGTTTTCTGCGTTCGCCTTTTCAGCTATTGCATTGTATATTCTGTCATATTTCATAGTTGCACCCATAATAATTTGTTTCCAATTATTTGAAAATACAATAATAATACCATAGTATTCTACAAAATCAATATTAACATTAAAAATATCTACAAATTCAGACGATGTGAACATTTTTTTTAATTATCCGATGATAAAAAAACCATTAATAAATAAATAATGCTATGAAAGCACATACTACCATTTATCTTTGTGAATGGATTGAATCATATAGATTGACTCATTGCAGCATTTGTATCACACATATCAATCCATTAATTTGGGTTCTGACAAAATACAAAATACATCAATACAGAATGTATTTAACTTCTCTTCCAGTACTTCCAAACCTTACAGTACTGTATATTGAATTAAGAAATAAAGTAAAGTAAAGACACATTCTGTGGCTCCAATAATTTACTTATCCAAGACATTTTCAAACCACAACGGTCTCCTTCTTCATATGTATTACATTTAATTGTGAGTTTAATTTTATCATTCGACCTATTCCACATTAGTGCATTAAAACTTGTGCCTTAAGACACTTAATAATTTACAAATTGTATCCAGTACTGACTGAGGGTGGAATGGCACAGTTTCATAAAATTTATTAAATTGATGTAAACCGTTGATTCACTGACAATTAGTTTTAGGATGCAATGTTTACGTAACAACCCGTCAAACTTTAATCATCATCAAGCAATCATTACGGTTATTACTAGGAATTTTTCGAATAATCCCGGTTGTGAGTTTATTTGTTGAAGCAACCAAGCCTTCACTGATAAGCAGACATACGCAGGTGTGTTAAGGCTGTTTCTAAGATTGCACGCAATAAAAAAGGGGGGTCATGTATGTAATACAAATTAATGAGTAAAACATAACAATAGTTGATGCATATTGTAACTAGTTATTTATACATGTTCGAAAGTGAAAATGTTTCAACTTTGTGCGAGTCAACGTGGATTTCTGTTGATAAAATGGTGGTCACGTGACTATTATCAGTGCCTTAACTCATTTCGAAAAGTTCTAGAATTTAGAGTGAAAGTTGAATTAAAAACTGGATATTTTCTGAAAGATTATTTGTTTTTGTTTAAGAAAAGTGCTACGAGAGCTACTATACAGCCAACAATAGAGAATAAGGCCAGATAGAACGCGGAAAATTGACGATTCCAGTTGGTCGATGGTGTAATATTGTATATCGTCGTCTTTTGTCAAGTTTTTCATTGATCTCGTAGCAAAATTATATATCT
Organism: Gigantidas platifrons; assembly: GCA_002080005.1. Taxonomy (NCBI): domain Eukaryota; kingdom Metazoa; phylum Mollusca; class Bivalvia; order Mytilida; family Modiolidae; genus Gigantidas; species Gigantidas platifrons. The sequence goes on along the minus strand of MJUT01062777.1, from coordinate 61,512 downwards.
TTATTATCTGCTCTTTGTGAATATGTTTTGAACTGTGAATTTATTGACACGTATATTCTAGAACTTTCACGTCGAAGTGTACGTACTCAATCATTTAATCAATCTCGAAAACAATAAAACACCCAAGTGATCCGGCAGACCGATAAAGGGAGGTAACAATATTTATTAACTCTATCGACGGCAAATATGAAAACAATCTAAATTTTTGCTTTATCTAATTAAAATAAACCAAAATTTGTCATCGATTCGATAATTAATCGATTGGTTATTTCATATACATGTATATAAAAAAGATTTTTGTGAAGTGATTGTTTATAAATTAATTGTAAAATGGTGTAATTAGCCATGTCAACTTCTATGTTCTCTATCACTATCAGTATCAGTATCATCCCATCTTGTACCTGTCCTGGTCCTGGGATTCATGCACTTATACAAAATATTGATTATCCATGTATTACTTATTCATGTATCAGAGATATATAACACAATTATGTCTTTGCATGCATTGGGTATATCAGTAGATGTTCATATTTGACAACTCTGTTCAAAAAAAGTTGCTATAAATTATATTTTGAGTTGAAATACTTTTGATAAAAAATGGTAAAAATTGATATATTTGTAAACATAGAGAATATCTGAGTGTGCATGGTGTAATGATATATTTGTTTCTTTTGTTCCTTCCACATCTCTTTGTTACAAAATAAAATGTTACTTTTTTATAATGACCTATAGATGAAATGAAAAAAAAAAAGAACAGATAACACTCGTAACTCTCAAATCTATTTTTTATTCCTCTATATTTTCATATCTAGAACTTGAACCAGATGAAACAGAGGGAATATTTAAATTTATGGAATCTGTTTAATTAAATAAAAATTAATCTTAGGTTACATTGTTTTGTTTATGTTTTGTGAATCTGGAAAAAGTCTACTCGGGGCCGTCTTAACAGCATTATAGGACCCCGGGCAAAGCGGTACACTGAGACGGCTACCTATACAATCGCTCGCTGGAATAAAAAAGTAAATGTAGATTAAATTAAATATATAGCTAAATTGTATAAGTACTTTAAAAAAAATCAGTGTGTAAACATTAAAAAACATGCTGCACACAGCATACACAAGATTAGCATAGGGCCTCTATGTTCGTGCGCCCCACGGGCAACTGCTCAGCGTGCCCATGCGCTAAGTTGGCACTGATATCTGTATATCTACATATATACATGTATGGTTCAATGTTATGTACTATTTAATCTTGTTTTCTTTATGTGTGTATGGTAGGTTAAAACTTGAAGAAAGGGGCAATGAAATACAGTGGTACATGTAGCTTTACACCTACTTTTTCCCCATTAAATAGTGGCAAGATAATTTGTATTTCCATTCTGCAAACATATAAACAACATAACATAAAAGCTGTACACATCAATCTCCATGGGCTTTTGAACCAACAAAATAAACTATAAATAGTTTTAAACACCAGCACTTAGAGATGAAAAATATGTAATAATTCTACAGCAAAAAAAATATATATTAAAAAAAATGCAATATGCTCAACCTAGCAAACCAGTTAGCCTCGAGGAACCTTGCGAAATTAGCAATATTTCATTAAATACTAAATTTGGACTGTCAAGCTACCAAAAGAAACATAATAATGTGAAAAAATTAGATATAGCTTTGTAACAATCAGATATTTTACAAGCTACCCAAGTACCATAGCATATCTGCTATATAATTTTTCCATTTGATTTGACAATTTCTGAGAAAAAGTATTAAAAAAAATATGGACAACAGATGACGGACAGTCATGATAATGCATCATTTAGCATTTTTGGGCCAGTTCAGCTAAAAATCAGTAAACTTTCTTAATTTCAAATTTTTCAAACATCATAAAAATATTCAAATATTTCAAGCACATTTTGATTTTACTTTATTATAAGAAGATGGGTTATGAAGATCAATCTGTTTCATCAATAGATCAATATGTACATGTATACAGTTGTAGCATGTTTTGCATTTTACCTTGATCATAGCTTGATGTCCATTTATCATATCCTTAATATATATCACCAAGATGATTGAATGCATAACAATGAACTTAGCTCAGTGCAGAGACAGTTAATATGATACTCAGCTACTGAACTAAATCCAATGAAAATGCTGATATATGCTGTATATATGCCTACAAAATATATTGTCAAAACATACAAGGACTAAATAACACTGAAGTTTATTTGACCTCTCTATTAGTACTCAAAATCACACAATTGCAGGATAAAACAGTACAGTGTACAATGTATACATAACCAGGTATGTCTTATAAGAAAAAAAAATACTGGTATCAATGCTTAAATACATGCTTAATTGTGTAAAGGTTTAATTTACTGAACATGTTTTGGCATAACTAAATAAACTACAATATATTACAAGGAATTAAGCATCTGTCCTAATATGTCTCAATAAAAATTTCTTTGATCAAAATGTGATATTGTAGCACAACCAGATCACCCACCTTTAATTAAAACTTGGATTTAAATTACAATGTAGATAATAGTTTCATTTCAGTTTTTGGTTTTATGGTTTTATGTACATTTTAGTATTTACTGTATGAACCATGAATTTTGTTAGCTATTAAAAAGACAAACTGGATTTAGAGAATAATGAACTTGTGTCAGATTAGTTTTTGGCCATTGTTTATTTCATCAAATCTGTTATGTGTAAATTAATGTTGACCAAAAAAAATTTCAGATGTTTAAATGTTTATCCTCCCCAGTCACTGACAGGTTTTTTTCTTAGGAAAAAAAACCCTCTGAAAAGGGGTGTTATTCTCTGATAATACATAAATACTTTTTGGTTGTCAATTATTACACATTGGGATTTGGTCCTACACAAGTATTCTGAATTGACAATTTACATTTCCAAGTCAAGGTGTTATGGAGATTGTAAAGTAAACAAATGTAAATTCTAAAAATAAACAGGACCCCAACCCATCAAGATATATTTTGTATAAAGATTCAAACACTTTTAATGGTTTTCATCAAAATTTGACAAAAAATTATAGTCATTACATTGATTATTTCTCTATACTATAAATTGTGGTCAACAACTTGCAAAAGAAAGGGGGGGGGGTCTGATTAACTTGTGTCTGTGGCAAAAATAGATACTGCATCATCAAACATCTCGATCTTTACAAGAAAAATCACGAAAATGTCGGTATTAACAAGATAGAGTACTAGGCTTAAGTATTCTATTTTGATTCTCCATGTGCTTTCTTCAAGTTCGGTAAGTACGACAACACCCCCCCCCCTTTTTTGTGCTTCAGGAGATTGTCATTATTAATTTAAAACTAAGATTTACCTCTCAGCATCATTTGTCTTCAACTGACGATGGGTACATTTTCCTTTTTTTTGAAATTCTGCTACATAAGTATCATATTGATGGTAAACATGTGCGTGTATCATTCTCGTATAATTTGTCAACAAACAAGCTTTTTGGCGATGAAGATTTCCAAATATGGGCATTGAAGGGGTGGAGCTTAGCAAGACTGACAAGTCGGAAAATCATATATTACAATCGACGTATTCAAAATGACGATATATTCACAATCTGTATAGTCAATAGATATATTTGTTAATCTTACTGTCACAAAACGAACAAGGAATAAGTGCATTAGATCTGCAGAAACACATTTTTTCTTCGGACAGTTCACCCATGAAGAGTACGTTTCCATGGATGCAACGTCATGACATAAACTATTACAAAGGGGAGCAACTCGTATGAAACAAACCGACGTGAAACAGCCTTAACACACCCGCGTATCAAATTTGGTATGCAGTATGCTTTCACATTGATGGCTGAAGGCGTATCCTAAAGTTTGCTTACGACTGTGTATTTAATCCTTTATATGAAAATGTTTATTATAGACAACCCAATACAAATAAAATATTGTGAACTTGGAATCACATAATGTAAATTCTTATATACATCTTATCCAAAAACTAATTTTAATTTTGAACTTAGAATTGTTATAGGGTGGTTTCAACAGCTGTATTGACTGATGGTTTTAATGATGATAATATTGTGGCAACTGCAGCTGTTTTATAATGATAGTTCTTGGAATGGTGATAGGGAAACTTAATATGCTGTTTTCTTACTGGTGGTTCTCAGGATGGAGACAGGGAATAATCTTCAATACCTCTTTCTTTGAAGTTCGTTGTCTCTTCTTATTAGGATGAATTCATGATAGTGAAAGTTATAAAGCCCAAAACTTTTTCTTAATGTGAAATGTATTAAATGCCTGTTGTAAACATATCCTTTTCGCAATGATCCCTAGTCACATATGTATGGATGAAAACAAAATTACTGAGGAGGAAGCTCAGGACTAATTGGATACCCCAATATCCAATTGTTTTATTCCATGTACTAATGTTAAGCCTTTCATTATGAAATATTGTTTAAAACGCTCTCAAGACAATTGGGAGCACCAAATTGATAAGGAATTGCACGAAATGCATTACTTGAATGGCAGGAAAGCTAAATAAGCCACAATTACATAAACAATAAACAATAAAATGTTATCGGCATCAGTGCTTTCGATTCTCGTTTATATTTAGATATTTCAAGGTCTTTCAAGTGAATAGAATCGTTGATATTTAGATATTTCAAGGCCTTTCAAATGTCCCAACTGTTCACCTGTGGCCTGTCTGATTTGTTAAGTTGCGGTCGGTTCGATGGTTGTTTTTGTATTGCGAGAATACCCGTCAGTTCTGTATCGTGTCGTGTATATATTGATCAATTGCTTTTTTTAAGCATATTAGTGATATTTTTTTGTATCAAAGCTTATTATCAAGAGTCATATATACTAATTATAAAATTTACTAATGTGGTCAACTTAGCCGAGCGGTACAATGGAAGTTTTGAAAGTCAAACTAGACTTAAAAAAAGCCCAGCAGTGATTCGAGACACGAAAGTCCCAAAATAAGTAAAACACCTTTATAAGCCTAAAATAATAAAAGGTAAAAATTCATATATTCAAGAAAAAAATAATAGACTGTAGATTCTTAAAAATAATTCACTGTTCGAACAATAGTGTGACGTCAGAGAAATGTATTATACATTAAATATACCAATCGAGCAATCAATAGATACAACTACCGGTATACTATGTAGCTTTTATTCGTACAGTTATAGGTCAAAACGTGTACTGTTCCTTGGTATATTAACGGTTTTAAGCATAACATAGAATAATACGAACAATGATGAAGACGGACAAATATCATATTAATTCCCTTTTATAATATGTACGTTAAGACTGTGTTAAATGTTATTGTTTACGAGCAGCGAAGGTAATTTTGTCACAAAATATCAGTAATAACACAGTCAAAGTATTTCCTTGTTACATTGTATTTTTGTCTGTCCATATAGTGATCCATAGATCAGTGGACAGTTTTCATTTGTATACAACTAAAATAGTATAATTTAGTGTGGTATCATTACACATACAGCTTTATATACTTGAATAACGGTAAAACATACAAAACAGTTTACAGATTTATCAAATTAGTTAAAAAATATTAATTGAAAATTCGGATTTTATACTTTATCGTACATTTATATACATATGAGAAATATGATTAAACATATATTCAAACTACCTAATCATTGACAAAGACATACTATAGAAAATGTCCATAAAGCAATTTATCAACACATATAAAAATAAATAGATTTTAAATCTAACCATCCGTTTGTATCCGGATTAACTCTCTACTGGCTTGGTCCGCATTGCTGTATTCAATCAAGAACCTGACTAAGAATTGATTAATAATTATTATTAATTCATATATTAACGATAATTAGGAAAGTTGAATGAACCAATATCA
>MJUT01062769.1:86482-96882 GCA_002080005.1 Gigantidas platifrons | reverse complement strand
ATTTTATATGTTTTGTACAGCGCTTAGAGTAATTGTTTTATTAGATAGGCGCTTTATAAATATTGCATAATAATAATAATAATAATAATAATAATAATAAAGACTTAAACTAGTAATTTGTACTTCTGTGCTTAGTATGTCAAATTAAGGAATAACAGAAAAGACTGATTGTATCGAATTCAGGATAATTTGTTCTAATGGAATAACATGTTTACCTGTTGATCATTGTTTCAATGAGTTAGTACAATCAAACTAAACGTATAGGCTTAGTACAAAACGGACATCATCATCATTATTATCTCATCGAAATGATTTTTGTTTTTGCAATGATAAAGTTGAACAATTACTCACTCACTATATATCGTCTGGGTGTCATCGTAGCCGTGATCATATAGTTGTTGGATTTACAACTACCTGTGAAATCAGTGCCTACTACCACTAAAGTTGTGGGTTCGAACCCCGTTGAGGCGAGGTGTGCTCGATACAACATTATGTGATAATGTTTGCCAGTGACTGGCATTAATTCTTTATTCGTCATTGTTTATTTATATGAACCAGATCGGTGGTGTAATTGTTAGCGTTCTCACCTCAGGAGCGGCGAATCGCGGGTTCAAACCCCGATCGGGTCAAACCAAAGATTTTAAAATTAGTATTTGTTGCTTCTCCGCTAACCACACGCCATTAGGAAAAAAGAGCAAAGACTGGTTTGCTCGGTATCAGGATAATGTGTCCGAGTGGAGTGACATATCTATCGACGTCTGTTGTTTCAGAGAGTTAACACTATAAAAAATTCAATTAAACATGTTGGTCTAGTACAAAGAGGACTTTGTCCTCATCAACATTATCATCATATCATTGAAAATTAACTTGTTCTTGCCATGATATAGCTGATAAATTGTTGAGTTGGCGCTAAACATCAATCTATTACTCTCTCTAATCATTATTTCCACGGATGTTGAGTTGGCGCTAAAGAAGAATCAAGCATTCACTCTAAAGATTATTTACAACGGACGTTGAGTTGGTGCTAAGCAACAATCACTCATTCACTCTAATGATTACAATCTCACATAAAACTGCGGCAGGTCTCGGTAAGATAACAATCGTTATAATCAATAATCATACCTGATTAAACTCATCACTGTGAGTGGCAGAGAACATTACTATGGGCAGGATGTCTTCATCATCTACACAGTATGAAAGGAAGGAGTTCACCCAATGTTTCAAAATTGCTGAAAATAAAAGATGATTCTTTTATAATTTAAAGACTGATAGAGTTATATGAATAGGTATCTGTATAGTGAAGTAAGGAAACGATAACATATGTGTAAAAATGAAAACAAATGAGGAATAAAAAGCATTAAACTTTCAGCTTCTAGAGAATGGTTTGCTTGTTTGTTTGTTTGCTGGTGTTTAACACCACTTTCAACATGTTAGATTTATATAATGGTACAGTAACGCTGAACTTTAGGTCATGTGTGAATTTAAATAATGGTAGAGAAGCAATAATCTTCAGAACAGACTAGTTTTATATAATGATAGAGAAGCAGTAATCTTCAGAACAGGCTAGTTTTATATATTGGTAGAGAAGCACCCGTAGCAGGAGATTCCGAATAGAGCTCGGAATTCCGAATGAAATAATTCGGAAATATTAAGAAACAGCTTGGAAATTTGGACTTTGCCATTTTTTAGGTCGGAAAAAGTGCAGAAATTTGAACTTTGTCATTTTTATGTCGGAAAAAGCTCGGAAAGTTGGACTTTGTCATTTTTTAGGTCGGAAAAGTGCGGAAAGTTGGACTTTTGTCATTTTTATTGCCCTACCTGCCCTACCCTAGATATGCCACTGATTGTACAAATAACACGCAGCAGACTTAGATAAAATGTAACTACAGTTATTTTTGTATTTTCAGGCAGAGGGAATTGTCACATCTCTTGATTTTGACTCATATACTTGTACATCATTCAGCCAAAATACAGAATTCAGGACAACATATTCTGAAAAGATATTTTACATGATATTTGACCAGGAATATTTTTTTACTTACTATATAAGATTTCAAACATATTGTTAAAATCTTTTCATTATTCAACTTTTAATTTTTGAAATATTAAATTTTTTTCAGAAAAAAGGGGGGTGACCAAAATCGAATTTTCACCATTTTAATTTTTCCCCCCAGAAAAAAACATTAATTTAACCATTGTGATTTTTTGCATAGATATACCTCAATATTATTTCTTTCCAGTGATATATTGTAAATTATTGACAAAAATCGATTTTTCCTAGTACAAGACTCTTAATTTATCAAAAAATTGCTTTTTCAACATTCAATCTGTCGGTATATAGCATTCAAGATTTTCATCATTACTTTATAAATATATCAGATATTTGCTTCAAATATACATATTTGTGTTGTAGATTTGAATTAATCATATTAAAATGATATATGTAATAAAAAAAAATCATGAAAAATAGGTTTTTCAATGCCTATATATTGTTTTTTTCCTTGTGAAATGGAGATAAATAGCAATCCCGATTACCATGGCAACCATATTTATTTTTTTCCACCTTCAACATAGTTTTTATGATTTAGTGAGGTGAATCCCTCATTATACATCAAACAAGCAAATTGTACTTTCTTGTATTTCTAGAGCTTTTTGATCCTTACAGAGAATGACTCTTAAAATTGGGAGATAACTGTATTGTGTTGGAAAATTCCACGGCACCAATTGGAGATTTGATGTTTGCAATTTGAGTTTACTGTCAATTGACAAGACAGACAGACGACGAACACAAAGTGATTGCAATAGCTCACATGACCCTTCTAGTCAGGTGAGCAACAAATAAAAACAGATTCCAAAAGTCTGATACCAACTTACATTCTGTAGTTTCTCCTTGTTCATATTCATCTAAAGGAACAGAGAAATCAATTCTTCCATTGAACATCAACACAAGTGTTCCTTTATGTCGCATAAATAGCTGATGTGTCATGTCAAAAGACCTCTGTCCTCCAAAATCAACGAGATCTGAAGGTGCAATTTCTATCTTATATTTTCCTTTTCTTATTTCCTGTTTTATATCCTCTTGAATGGTAGTGTAATTTTGCTTCGACACCTTCAGAATCTGTGATTGTTGTCTGAAAGGGTCTGTTATATTCACATCATCTTTTCCTGTACCTGGGACAAGTGTTGGGGTTGGGGCTGTACTGGTGGATAAGGTAATATCTTTACGTTGGGGAACGGTATGTATCTCTGGGATTATCTTTCCTTTGTCGGAATCCTGAGGTTGCACATCTTCTCTGTTTTTTGTCAGAGTTGTATCGGGTTTTCCCTGTGTCATGTCTGGTTGGCCACGTAATACCTTAGACAAAACGTCACCACCGAAACCTGAATATAAAGAAAAATTCATAATATTCCCCGGCATTATAAGTTTGCATTCATCATCGTAGAAACATGTTTATAGGTAATATTACTATACACATCTTACAATATATAGCAATTCATAATTGTATTAAAAACATAGATATCTTATTTAGTGCACACGACATAGTAAAACGATGGAAAGCCAAATAATTTAATAGTCATTAGAAGTAAGAAAACCAAAAAGGGATACTTAAACATGATAGCTAAATTCAGAGAAGGTCCTCTATATCTGATGTTGGAAAATGTTTCATTCAAAATTCTTTAGGTAGCTTAAATTTCAAACAGAAATATATTTTATACTAGATGGATAATACCCACAGGGACTAATAGTCCGTCAACATAGGTATCAACTCTGTGATTGTAATTCAAACACGTAATGTGAACAAATTATAGTTTAAATAGATAACTCATTAAAGCATTCGAGTCATCAATTACATATCATGTCTATTTTAAAATAAACAAAAGGTCCTACGACCAGTTCACTATACAGTTCCCAGCATCATAGTTAAGGTTTCATGACACCTGGTCACTTCATTATTAAAGTCCATTTGCAACCCATATAATGTCTGGCAGCCAATAACATAATGGGATAAAGTGACGGTCAGCAACAAAGACAGTACATACAGTACTGTGTAAAAGAAACAATGAACAACATCTTCAAACTTTTCTTTCCATTTAGCAAAATATTTACGAAGTGTTTGGATGTATTACCTTGCTTCAAAGGAACCATCTCTTTGTTCTTTAAGTCTATGCCATTCCTCCCAAAATAGATGTTAAGTCCATCAGTAGACTTCCAATGTTGTGAAATCTCCTCACCAATAAGTATACTGGCAAGAGTTGACTTCCCAACATTGCAAGCACCTCCTAGGTAAATACAATTTTCATAGGAGATGAATGTGCCCTTTGACAGGAGCTCTTTCATTTCATCACTAGTGTCCATCATTGGCAACTGAACAGCTGAAAAAAAATCATTGATACTGTATATTGTACTTTCTGAATGCTAGGAATGAAAGAAAATCGAAATGTTATTAATTCTCATGTGAACTCAGTAAGCATACTAATGTGTTAATGATTCTCATGTGATCTCATGCTAGGATACTGATGTGTTATTGATTCTCAGGTGACCTCATTCCAGCATACTGATGTGTTATTGATTCTCATGCTACCTCTTTCCAGCATACTAATGTTTTATTGATTCTCATGTTACCTCATTCAAGCATACTGATGTGTTATTGATTCTCATGTTACCTCTTTCCAGCATACTAATGTGTTATTGATTCTCATATGACCTCATGCCAGCATAATGATGTGTAATTGATTATCATGTGACCCCTTTTCAGCATACTAAATGTGTTATTGATTCTCATTGTACCTCATTCCAGTATACTGAAATATTGTTGATTCTCATGTGACCTCATTCCAGCATTCTGTAGTATTATTGATTCTCAGGTGACCACATTCCAGCATACTGATGTGTAATTGATTCTCATATGACCTCATTCCACCACACTAATGTGTTATTGATTCTCATATGACCTCATTCAAGCATACAGCTGTGTTATTGATTCCCATTTGACCTCATTCCAGCATACTGATGTGTTATTGATTCTAATGTGACCTCATACCAGCATACTAATGTGTTACTGATTCCCATTTGACCTCATTCCAGCATACTGAATTGTTATTGATTCTCATGTGACCTCATCCCAGCATACTATTGTGTTATTGATTCTCGTGTGACCTTATTCCAGCAGACTAATGTTTTATTGATTCCCATGTGACCTCATTCCAGAATACTAATGTGTTATTGATTCTTATGTGACCTCATTCCACCACACTAATGTGTTATTGATTCTCATGGTACCTCATTCCAGCATACTGATGTGCTATTGTTCTCGTGTGACCTTATTCCAGCATACTGAAGTATTGTTGATTCTCATGTGACCTCATTCTAGCATACTAATGTGGTATTGATTCTGATGTGACCTAATTCCAGCATACTAATGTGTTATTGATTCTCGTGTCACGTTATTCCAGCATAATAATATGTTATTGATTCTCATGGGACCTCATGCACTACAAAGTCAAGAAATTCTGAAAAGACCAGTTTTTGTGCTAGAAATTCTGAAAAAGTCTGAACAGATTCTGAACTTTCTGAACATTGACTGCAAATTCTGAACAGATTCTGAACATTCTGAACATTGACTGAACAGAGTCTGAACATTGTCTAAAGAGTCTGAACATTCTGAATAGTGTCTGAACATTCTGAACATTGACTGAAAATTCTGAACAGATTCTGAACATTCTGAACAGAGTCTGAACATTGTCAACATTGTCTGAAAAGACTGAGCATTCTGAACAGATTCTGAACATTGTGAACAATGTCTGAAAAGTCTGAACATTCTGAACATTGTCGGAACAGAGTCTGAACATTTTAACTAAATATAGCATGTGATATTTCACTTATTAATTACTTTTTTAAAATAAAATTACACCAAATATATTATTTCATTTCTCATTAAATTTTTCATTTTCTTTATTTCAATTTTTCTTCTTAAATCAATATATTTCACTTCATTTTCATTAGATTTTAACTAAATATAGCATGTGATATTTCACTATTTAATTTTTTTTTAACTAAATTACAATGATTTTTATAGTAATCTTACTATATAAAATCCTTGACTACAACAACTATATTATTTCATTTCTCATTAAATTTGGCTTTTTCTTTATTTCAATCTTTCTTCTTAAATCAATATGTTTTTACTTCATTTTCTCTAGATTTTAACTAAATATAGCATGTGATATTTCACTAATCAATTATTTAAAAAACAATTAAATTAAAACAACTATATTTTTTCATTTCTTATTAAATTTGTCATTTTCTTGATTTCAAATTTTTCTTCTTAAATCAATATATTTTACTTCATTTTCATTAGATTTTAATTAAATATAGAAAGTGATATTTCACTAATTATTTTTTTTAAATTAAATTACAACAACTATATCATTTCATTTCTTATTAAATTTGTAATTTTCCTTATTTCAAATTTTCTTCCTAAATCAATATATTTTACTCCATTTTCATTAGATTTTAACTTAAATATTGCATGTGATATTTCACTTATTAATTACTTTTAAGAATTTAATTAAAGACCTTTAAGTGGCCCTAAAACCACAATCTACATTATAAGTAAGTATGTAAGTAAGATCAAAATAATTTCATTGACCTGTATATCATAAAACAGTATGATATCAATTGCCAATTGATAAACCTGCATCCAGTTTAAATGTTTTAAGAGAGAGGTGTAATATCTCTGCATGGATGAATCAATATACAAAGTATTGAAGCCATAAATCAAATGTAGCATTGGGGCACAATATGCATGTATCTATGTACGATAGCATCCCAAATTGCGGATTCCCAGTTTGCCGAATCCAATTAGCCGATTTTCAAATTGTCGACATCTGAAAACTATTGTTATTGCAAGTAGAATAATGCTTCTAATTTATGAAGGAAAATTGTAAATAATTAAATAAATATTTCTTTTACTGCTTTCAATAAAATCTGCACACATCATCAATATTTTTTTTAAAATAAAAAATAATATTATGAAACTTTGTCATTTTTAACAAAAGTCGGCAATATGGGATTCGGCAAAATGGACTCGGAAATATGATATTCGGCAATCTGGTACTAATTCCTATGTACAAAAAATAACTCTGAAAGTATTTAAAAATATATATATAAACAAATTCAATAAACCGTCTCTTGATCCATTTTATCCATTTTATCCATTTTAAAGGAAGTAAGAACTACATAGAATTACTTTAGGCCATCCAAGTTGATGCAATTTACCACCTTTTGTGATTACAAAGATTTTTTAAAAGAAAACAGTTTTAACAATTTTTACATAAAAGTTAAATTTGTTAACTATTGAGTACTATATAAAGAAAAAGTCACTGATCGGTGATTTTTATTCTTTCTCTATAACCTTTTTTTTTAATGAAATAATTAAGACATCCATTTTTCATGAAATGAACATGTTTATAATTGTAGACATTTACACATCTTATATATTTATAGTCCTCTCTCTCTTATCAAAGTGTGAATAATGTGTATTCTGTATTCAATAACCTGACATGCATATAGCTATAACAACACAGCATCACATTTTTATTATACAACAGGTAAAAAATGCCCCACAATTTCTAAAATCCATCTTATTAATCGTGAAATGTGATGAGTATTTTAATTGTCTTTTCCATCTTTCAGTGATATTAACCACATATATTTTGAATAAATAGAAAAAAAAAGTCTTTGGGTTGAAATATAAGTTCTAGTAAAAAAAAACATTAGAACTTTAAGACATTATCAAGAATGTTGACAAAGCCGTGACTTCACTAAATTTTAAGAATGTCGGGAATCAGTCGACTATTCAGACAATGTTAAGAATGTTGAGACTCTGTCACAAATACCACATGCTATATTTAGTTAAAATCCTGTCTCTATAAACACCACAAAGGACCTCCTTTGAGCACAAAGGAGCACAGAGAAGCACAAAAGACCATCAAGCGCATTTTAATTGGCACAGAGGACCTATATCTTAAATATTAAGTAAAAAAATAATACAATTCACGAAAAAACTTATGAATTTTATTTGTTGAGCCCTTAATAAAGGTTACTTTGTAATAACCGAAAAGATGTTGAACGGTAATGAAGAAAACGAGTATCGGCACAGACCCGAATATACGGAATTGTTGGCTATATAATATTTAGCATTATTGTATGTTATTTTATAGAAATTAAATAATAAACGTGATTTGATAAAAAAAAAAAAAAAGAAATGAATGAAAAAAATATTATATTTTATGTTTTATTAGTAATTTAATCATGCGATATAGTCTGTTTGACTTCTATAAAACCAACAGAAATAAATTCTTAAAAATCCAGTTTTCAAATCAACAATTTTATTTCTAGATGTATATTAATATATGATATATACGAACTCTGACAATTAATTTCAAAATTTTTGGTCGATTATTTAAAAAGTTATCCATTAGGTCTCTATGTTAATTATATTTTCTGAAGTGTATTAATCTGGCTGGAGTGAGTACAAATAACATACTGTACCGTGTGACATAGGACATTTAAATATTAATGGACATCAATAGCAATTGACAATCACCTTAATGGTCAGTTGATGAGTAGCCTTTTAATATTTAAATATCCTATGTCACATGGTGTAACGAAATATACATTGAAAGCACATGTCTGTTATTTTGTTTTGATGGTTGGGCTCTTACACTATTTGTACTCACTCCATGGAAATTTTTATACTTCAGAAAATATAATTAACATGGAGACCTAATGGGTAACTTTTTAAATTAATTGTAGGAGTTCCTATATATCATATATTAATATACATCTAGAAAGAAAATTGTTGATTTGAAAACGGGATTTTTAAGAATTTTTTTCTGTAGGTTTTATAGAAATCAAACGGACTATATCTGTAGCGTACAATTGTCGGTACGGCAATGGAAATTCGCGTCGTGTAAAAACGTATCACATAATTTATAGTACACGATGAAAGAAAGTACGTCTACGGTAAAGAATTTGGTAATAAATTTATTAAAAAAATAATGTCAGATAGATTAAAAACAAAGCGTAACGATAGGTCTCGATGAATAGTACACAGTAGCAGTTGTTTGGGACGATAATTAATTAACAAACAATACAATGTACAAAGATCCATGAATCTCTGCTATAAACTGTATTCAGAACAAACTCAACAAAGCCGCCAAATTATTATGTCCAGTTGGAAGATACACTTCAAATATAGCAACCAGAGGCGACATGGGATGGACTTCGTGTTTTACTAACGGCTTGCATGTATACGTTTAATGTGTAGAATTAATAGAACTGATGACATTCGCCTAACACGGAAAATAGCCGCAGACGAAAGGGTGTTTTTTTTTACAGTAAATAATTTCATCAACTATATCAACGCATCAGCAATTGTAAATGACACTTCTATTGTAACTAAAACAGCCATGAAAATTATAAAAGAAAGGTTGACTCAGTTAGATAATGAAGAATTTGTGCATGAATTATTTAATGACTCTAACAATATAAATGGAAATAAACTCCGTACTTTCAGATTGCTCAAAACTTCTGTAGCGACAGCTACATACGTAAAGATACAACTACCGAGGTCATTTCGTCGTGTTACCGCCCTGTTCCGTAGCGGATCTTTGTCGCTGGCCATCGAGACTGGTCGATATGTCCGTCCGCAAATCCCTGTAAATGTTTCAATTGGTATTATGTTAGATGAACTGTGATATCCCCGTTGCTTCCCAGGATATGGGGTACATATATTAAGCTTGTGACCAAATATCAGATTTCTGCCATCATTAGTTGCTGACAAAAATGCGACGAAAAATTAGCATATATGTTCAATGTGCATAAAAATCAACAAAGTCGGCAAACAGGAAGTAGGAATCTGACGGGTCACAAAACGCTTCCCTCGATATGGGGTACCTAGATGAAGCTTGTGACAAAATATCAGATTTCTGCCATCAATAGTTGCTGAGAAAAATGTGCATATATGTTCAATGTGTATAAAAACCAACTAAGTCAGCAAACAAGAAGTAGGAATCTGATGGACCCAACAACGCATCCCACGATATGGGGTACCTATATGAAGCTTGTGACCAAATATCAGATTTCTGTCATCAATAGTTGCTTAGAAAAATGCAACGAAATATGTGCATATACATTTTTGTATGTTAAATATGTATAAAAGCCAGCTAAGTCGGCAAACAGGAAGTAGGAATATGACGGGTAAAAAAAACGCTTCCCACTATATGGGGTACCTATATGAAGCTTGTGACGAAATATCAGATTTCTGCCATCAATAGTTGCTTAGAAAAATGTGACGAAAAATATCTTGGACGGACGGACGGACGGACGGACGGAC
>MJUT01062769.1:55171-68465 GCA_002080005.1 Gigantidas platifrons | reverse complement strand
AATTCTGTACAATTATATAATTAAATAAATATAAATTTTGTTTAATTATATAAATAGAAAGTCATATTTGGAAGTCAAATATATGAGATTTAAAATTTAATCATCAATATAATTATTAAACACATTGGTAATATAAACTATTTAATATAAATTGTATTATCCTATTACTTTACCGACTAATTTATCATTTATATAAATAACTTGCTTATAAAATATAAGATTACAGAAGTTAATCACATCAATTTCCACAAAAGTCATTCAAATAATAACACGGTACTATTCGTGTATCGTGCGTTCGTTTCGTGTATCGTTCGTTTGTTTCGTGCAGTTTAGTTTATGATGATTTTATTTGTTAAATTAACAAAAGGGATAGGACACAAGTTTTGCCAACTTATGAAGTCTTCTCCCATTAATACAATAAATTCACATAGTATAATGATCATTCTGAGCATGCATATAATACACATAGAAAATATATTGTAAATAATGTAATAAACGAATTAATAACAAAAAATAAAAATTGTGTTGGATGGATGAGATGTTGGAGAGTAGATAATTATCGAGTAATTATACTACAAGGATTTTTTTTGAAGATTTAATAAAATTGAAAACGTGTTTGAAGATATTAATATTTTCTTCGTATGTTAAGTCATCGGACCCGCGAGTTAGTATATTCAGATCGATTGTTTGTACCCAATTTAAATTATTCATCATATTAAGTCTTATTTCGGTATACTTAGGACAAGTAAAAAAATAATGGAATGCATCTTCCCGTGGGGCTCCACAGGAACAAGCAGCATCATTTACTATATTGACCTTTGATAGATCATAATTTAGAAATGAATACGAGTAACGAAGTTGAGTTAGAATAATATTAAGTTTTCTGGGACCAAAATGTTTCGGGATACGTTTTGTATTATCTGACTGTTCCTTTCGAATGGCTTTTTTGAATTTAGTTAATGTATCAAGATTACGATCAGATTGATCTAGCCGGTTCCAGAGTAGATGGAATAAAAGATTCAGTTGTGATCGAGAGTCTACAAAAAGGTATTATTAAATCCGAACCGTTTCTTAAGGGGTAAATAGTTGAGCTTTGTACAGTAGGAGGAATAAGTTCTCTAAGATAATTTGTTGCATGTCCGTTCTTTATATTATAAAATAATTGGAGTTTCCTATTATGTCTTCTACTAGAGAGAGTAGTCCATCCTGTTTCTGAGTACAATGTATCCGTTTTTGTAAAAATTTATAAACCAGTTACAATCATTGCAGCATCTAGTTGCAATGTTTCAAGTTTGGTTGAATTACACAATCCACAATTATCCCATATTTCACAGGCATATTCAAAAATTGGGCGGATATATACGAAGTACAGTTTTTCTAGATTTTGTCTGCTTAACCTATATTTTAATTTTCGCAATATACCTAAATGTCTTGATACGTTTAAGATTATATTTTCAATATGATTATTCCATTTAGCATCACTTGACAAGGTTACACCCAAGTGTTTATGACACATTGTTATAGGGATATTGTTTCCATTAAATGAGAAATTAAAGTTATATCTAACGTCTGTATTGGAAAATAACATAATCCTAGTTTTGTCTGGATTAAAAGAAATTAACCATTTTGAGGATCAGGTATTTAGTTCACACAAATCATGATTTATAAAATTTTCAATTTCAACAACATTTTGACTTGAATAACCTAAAGAAGTATCATCTGCAAAGAGTCTACTGAGAGAGAGGAGCTTCTCTCCAATATCATTTATATAAATTAAAAATAGCAATGGGCCTAATACCGAGCCTTGGGGGATCCCAGCAGAGACTTCACAAACAGTTGATGATGTTGCCCTGTTAATAACTTTTTGTTTTCTTTGATACAGGTAATTTCCAAACCATTTGATTAAAGGACGTTTTATACCATAAGCATTCATTTTATGTATTAAACCCCTGCTTTATCAAAAGCTTTGGATTAGTCACAGAATAAAAAACATCTAAATTCTTTTTTTTCTAGTGAATTGAGTATAGAGTTGTATAGTTCTAACAACTGGTGGATAGTAGAATGTTTCGGAAGAAAGCCAGACTGATACTCATATATAAGTTTGTTTCTAACAAGATAATTATAAACATTTTTATAGACTACTCTCTCCATAATTTCACCAACACAACTAATTAAAGATATTGGACGGTAATTTGAAGGCAAAGAGGCATCCCCTTTTTTAAAAATAGCTATCACGTGTGCAATTTTCCAGCTTGAAGGATACTGGCCTTGTCGTAAAGATTTGTTGAAGATAATTTGAAGTGGTTCAGCAATTTTTTCTGGGGCTATTTTGAGCATTTTATGGCTAATTTTGTCGGGACCGGACGCTTTTTTTAGGTCTAATATTTGAATAATATCTACAATTTCACTGGCAGTCACAAAAATGTCGGTAATTGTGTCATTAGTTTTACTTTCGAAAGCGGGGACTGGTGTATTTTCTTCCTCCAACTTAGATACTAAGCTAAAATAATTATTTAATAATTCACATTTTTTGTCTTTATCATATACCATTTCATCTAAATATTCATCATTAATTGTGTTTCGAAGCGGAGGGATACAGTTACTTCCCTTGTTAGATTTAATCAGCATTTTCATTATTTTCCAGTAAGTTTGAGGGTTCGTCGAATTATCTAATAATATATTGTCTAAGTTACTTTCAAAATTTTCTTTTGCTTTCTTTTTCATATTATTGACCTTATTTCTTTGTTTTTTATATTTTAAAGTATGGTTTTCCCTCCCAAATGTTAGAACTTTGTTTCTTAGGCGATCGCGTAGTCGAATTTCTTTTCTAATTTCGCTACTAAACCATGGTTTGTCATAATCTCGTACAGTTATAGTTTTCGTTGGAATACACTGCCTTGATATTTCCAAAAATAATTTTGTAAATTCTTCAACCATGTCATCTACGTCGTTTAAAATGCCCATCTTTTCATTCCAATTAATTTCGTTCATTTTATTATTAAAGAGTTCTAAATCTATATTTTCACACTGCCAAATTTCTCTGGTAAATGAACACGAAGTCGATTTTGGACATTTGAGAAAAGCAACTGCTGCATCGTGATCACTAATTTCTGATGGCAACGTAAATACATCAGAATAAAGTGGGGTCATGGTATCGGAAATTATAATCGGGTCTAATAAATTATTTAATCTTGTTGGTTTTACTATAACATTTCTAAAATTAAACGTGGTCGTCATGTCGACCAGCTTGTTATTATTTACATTAAAAAGATTAGAATTCAAGTCGCCCGAAATCATGATATTTTCGTTTATCTGATGAGCTAATTCAATAGTATGCGTTAATCGAGACCAATACTCGTTGTCGGTCCACTGTGGACGGTATGTATTGCATAAAAGAAATGATTGACCCTTCGCGTGAATCTGAACCCAAAGACTTTCGTCTAAATTATTCTCCAGTTGGATTATCCTTGAAATGTTTACATTTTCTTTCGTGTAAATCAGAAGCCCCCCTCCCGTTTGATTCTGTCTGTCGCGGCGTTGAATATTTTTTGTGAAGGAATATAATTCGATATCGTCATTCTGAATACTGTTATCAAGGTGTGACTCAGTTATTACTAAAATATAAAATTCATCTGCAAAATGCTGGACGAAATTTGTTTTGTTTCTTATACTACGTATATTGATATTACACAAGGAAATGGAATTATCGTTTAAACTATTGTCTAAGTTAGGCGGTGAATTCGATATGTCAGTTCCCTGACCAGGATTTAGTTCGACATTACCGATCATTAAAATGAAGTGAAGAACGAATAAAATAAAGACAATATTTACATTTGGATTTAAACTCTGGAGCACAAGGAGAGACACGAACAAGAAAGAACACCGTAAGTTTGTTAATAAGATATTTCTATAAGAATCGGCTTGTACAAGCACGCATTTTCTACATGAGATCCTTGAACAGTTATAAAACATGCCTATGGCTGATCTGTAAGCTTCTAATGAATTACCCATTGGGTTGCAGAAGAAGATAAATACATAGACAGCCACAGTCATATTTTATATATCGTAAAGTAAGAACCTCCTCGCATCCACAAAAACACAAGTATATGTACAGGTAATTATAAAACAAATATACAACATTGAAGAGAATTGGGATGAACAATGAACAAAAAAGTATAATACAAAAGAATATGTACACAGTTACATATTCGGATGTCATATATTGGATTGATTTCAGGCAAGGCTGAAAAACATAGGAAAATATTTCATAATTATATTTGTTTCGTGTATCATGTGTTCGCTTCGTGTATCGTGCGTTCGTTTCGTGTATCGTGCGTTTGTTTCGTGTATCGTGCGTTTTTCGTGTCGTTCGTGTGAAGCGTTCGTTCGTTTTCGTTCGTTTCGTTTGCGTTTTTCGTTCGTTTGCGTTTCGTGCATAGTGTATACTTATACGATGCAGGGTCTGTAAAAACCAGTTTTTACAATAATACTATATATTTTCAAGGACGTATAGGGGCGTTTTTCAAAAAAATGTCTATTTTCAGCTACTGGCACAAGGAAAAATCAAATATAGGTGAATAAAGAGTTTAATGGTAAATTTGAATACTTTCACGTCAATACAAACTGAAAATAAAATATGCAAGCTTGAACTAAAAGGAAAGTATGATAACAAATGCAAAAAGGTAAACAGGGTATACCATAGTGTCCACTACGCAACGATTTTATTGTGTTTCCACATTCTAAAATTGTACACTCTGTGATACTGTTTTCTTCTAATATCTTAAAAAGGCACACACCAAATTTAATACTATACAACTATTAGAATGGTAATTACAAATACTGGCAAACATTACCGGCAAACTTTTAAAACCTGTGATCAAATCAATTGAAAATAATAAATGTTCATTTAACAATATCTATGAAAGAATGCTGCAAATAATACACAAAATTCAATATATCTGTTAATCTGTCTAGCACCTTCAGTATTATATCAAGCCAATTATGTTTCCATCAGCTTTTTCTTAAAAAATCGAAAAAATGTTGGAAGTTGCGTAGTGGACTTATTTGTTGCGAAGGGGACATAACCGTTGCGCAGTGGACAAAAACATTTTATATGACTAGAAAAAATCCCAAAATTGGCAACAACAATTGAAATACAACACAAAACAGACAAAAACAAGGTTTATTCCCAGTTATGGTGTTTGTGATCCTTTGTTATTACATTTTCTAACCTTATTATATTTTTGCAGAATACCTTAATATGTCCACTGCACAACGATTGATGTCCCCTATGAAACCTTAATTGTCCACTACGCGACTGCTTTTGTCCACTACGCTACAGTCACGTTGTGTAGGCGACCGTTTCGTAGGGGACATATTTACATGTTACTACCGATTATTGTAATACATTGTTTCTCAAACACGTGCTGTAATTACTTTTGTAAAAATGATACACATCAAATCTGATTTCTTGGGGGGTTTTTTTTCACGATTTCATATAGACATTTCATGATAATTGACGTTGCCTAGTGGACAAATTAAAAAAAAAACATGTCAAATGAACTCACGAACTGCAAAAATTCTGAAAAAGTTGGTACTCTTCATTCATAAATTACCGGAATTTGATAAAAGTTGCTAGTATTAGTGTCAAGTAAAAAGAAGTACTGCAACATGAATAAAAGAAAGATTATTATTTCAACATTATTTGTTGTCGTTGCGTAGTGGACATGCTATCTAAGGACAATACTTCTAAAGCCTCTGGTACTAATGTTTTGTAACTACTCCCTATGTGTGATTTCTTTGGCGTTAGCTTAGATGTAATTCTAGCAGTTAAAAGTTAAAATAGGCACAAAACACCGATTAAATCATATAAGATTAGTGCCTTTTTCAAAGAAATTCCAACCTGGACAGGAGGTTTTTCTTGTATGAGAGCACTTTGATAAAACAAATTGAAAAAGGCTTTTTAAAAAAAAATGGTTGAAACTTGTAAAAATTCTCCAAAATAATGACATCTCACACATAGTAACAGAACAAAATTGAATAAAATATAAATTTATGACCATTTCAGCCTCGGACAAAAAAAATGGATTTAAAAAAAAAAAAAACGCCCATATACGTCCTTGATATTATATATCGCAACAAATTCCCCTTCGGGTCGTGCACTATGTCTACAACCCTGACCACTATATTGGCATAGTCATTGCTAACACATCAGTATTATTATTATTATGCTGACTGCTATATGTAGACAAAATATATTGAGAACTATTACAAGAAAGGAGCTCATGATATTGGTGATTAATATATTTCATTTAAGGCTTTAAAAATATAAAGATTTTTGAAGTTTGAAATTTAATTAACAAAAATTGGGGTCGTGCACTATGTCTTCAACCCTGACCACTATATTGGCATAGTCATTGCTAACACACCATTATTATATAAATGGTATTTAGTAAGAATGATACTTAAAATCGGAAATACGTGATGAAATCAATAAAAACAAACCCAAACTCTGCAAATGAGCCCGATAAAGGGAAAATTGTAAACAAATTATATTGCATATTATTGACAACAGTTGAGTTGTCTTGGTTAGATTTTGTTTCGAAAAAAAACACAGACATGAAGTTCATTATTTTAGTCTCTAATTTAAAAGAGATATCACCTAGCGTTTTCTCCTTAAAAAAAGAATATATAAAAAACTACGATGCAATTCTACTGTCAAAATACGATTAGGCCGAAAAAGATACTAAATTAGGCTTACGTGTTGAAAAATGCAGTAAGTCGGTATAACATCTTTTTTAATTTTTACACAAATTTTGCTGAATACTCCATTTTGTGTAGTTTTCGTGTATAATCCGTCAATATTTTGGTTTGTGCCATGTGCTTTTTTTTCAACAAACAATTTCGCACATGCGCAAACGCTTTACCGAATGAGGTCACTGTGTAGGTCGTATGAATGTATGAATATTGTGCGGGTAAACATTGGATTCTTTACTGGATTCAAGAAAATAAAACAGCGACGTATGTCCTTCGTTCTAGGCTATTTACGTATGCCATTATGAAAAATTTCAACTGCAATTAGTATAAAACATCGAATATTGGCAACTTTTAAAATAAATGTCATCGTCGGTAACCCACGGTTGATTGCGATACGTTCCTCTCTCTCCCTCACCCGTGGGTTAAATCGCTTGTAAACTTTCGCTTCGAATGAACCAATCAAAATCACGCTTATGAAAGTGAAACTATTTGGTATCGGAGTTTAAAAATCGTTCTGTCAGTAATGGATGCGCCCATGAAAATGTGTGGATGAAGTGTAGTGCAGTATAGAAAGTCCCTCAATTCTTTCACCCCAAATTTTTGCAACAGGTCCGACATTTTTAACTTTTAACCAAACTCATTATGAAAGGAACGATTTGAGTACGAACGTTTACAAGCGATTTGACCCACGGGTGATGGAGAGAGAGGAACGTATCGGAATCAACCGTGGGTTACCGACGATGACAGCCTGTATGCCTTTAAGAAGAAAAATTTGAAATAAAGAAAGTCAAATTTAATGAGAAAAGAAATAATACAGTTGTTGTAATTTAATTTAAAAAAATAATAATTAACTAGTGAAATACCACATGCTATATTTAATTAAAATCTAATGAAAATGAAGTAAAATAGATTGATTTAAGAATAAAGATTGAAATAAAGAAAAAGTCAAATTTAATGAGAAATGAAATAACACAGTTTTTGTAATTTAATTAACAAATAGTAATTAGTGAAATAGCACATGCAATATTTAGTTAAAATCTAAAGAAAATGAAGTAAAATATATTGATTTAAGTAGAAAGATTGAAATAAAGAAAACGTCAAATTTAATGAGAAATGAAATAATATAGTTGTTGTACTTTAATTTAAATATATTAATTAGTGAAATATCACATTCTATATTTAGTTAAAATCTGCTGTCTGTATTTGTTTGACAATAAAATATGTTTAAAGTAAAGTTAAAATCTAATGAAAATGAACTTAAATATATTGATTTAAGAAGAAACATTCAAATAAAGAAAATTACAAATTTAATGAGAAATGAAATAATATATTTGTTGTAATTTGATGTTAAACCAGAGGCTCTCAAGAGTCTGTATCGTTCACATGGTTATAAAAAGAACCAATTGGTCCTATGTAAAATCTATGTCCTGCAGTGGTAGTCATCGTGGAATTTCGATCAACATAAAAAACACAAAGTTTGTAAAGGACCTTCCAATGATTGATGCGCAGTTAAGATTTAATCAGTGCAATAGCTTCAGAGAAGAACATATTTCTGTATTTTCCCACATGGTCCTGTGTTAATACTATGACCTGTGGTTCTGGCCATCTTGGATTTCAGATCATCACAATAACCACAAACTTAATAAGAGACCATTCAATGATCATTGATGCACAGAATGGGTTCATTCAGCTCAATAATTTTTAAGAAAAATATTTTTCTCTATTTTCCAATATGGTACTGTGTTAAAACTATGTCCTGCATAGGCATAGGCAGCCATGTTGGATTTCGGATCGTCATAAAATGCCCAAGTGTTGTAGCGGATCTTCAAATGATCATTCCTGGGCAGATTGGTTTCAATTGTCCAAGTGGTTTCAGAAAACAAGCGTTTTGAAACTTTTTTACCATAGAGTCCAATGTTAAACTAAATCCTGCCGTAGTCGCCATTTTGAATTTCATATCGGAACAAAAACCTAAAGTTTGTAGAGGACCATCCAATGAACATTCATGTACAGTTTGGCTTTAATCATATCTGTAGTTTCTGAGAAGAAGGGATTTGAAAATTTTCCCATAGGGTCCAATGTTAATCTATTTCCTGCAGTGGCGGCCATCTTGGATTTCCGATCGGCATAAAAAACCTATATTTTGTTAAAGACCTTCCAATGATCATTCTTGGGCAGCTTGGTTTAAATTGTCCAAGTGGTTTCAGAGAGGAAGCGTTTTGAGTCACTTTTCCCTTAGGGTCCAATGTTAAACTACAAAAAATGTAAGTCCTGCTGTTGCCGCCATCTTCCATTTTATATCGTAATACAAAAAACCTAAACTTTGTAGAGGACCATCCAATAAATATTCCTGTCTAGTTTGGATTCAGTCTGATTTTTAGTTTCTGAGTAGAAGGCATTTGAACAGGACCTTCCAATGATCATTCCTGGGTAATTTGGTTCCAATTGTCTAAGTGGTTTCAGAGAAGAAGTGTTTTGAAACAGTTTTTCTATAGGGTCCAATGTTAAAATAAGTCATGCCGTAGCCGCCATTTTGAATGTCATATCGTAACAAAAAACCTAAAGTTTGTAGAGCACCATCCATTGAACAATTATTTACATCTTGGCTTTAATCATATTTGTAGTTTCTGAGAAGGAGGCATATGAACATTTTCCCATAGGGTCCAATGTTAATCTATGTCCTGCCCTGGCGGTCATCTTGGATTTCCGATCGGCATAAAAAAACAGAAACTTGGTAAAGGATATTCCAATGATCATTCATGTATAGTTTGGGTTCAGTCAGTTCATTATTTTCAGAGAAGAAAATCTTTGAGATTTCAGCCAATCAGAACGAAAAACAGAACCTTGTAGAGGACCATCCAAGGAACATTCCTGCTAAGTTTGGTTCCAATTGGCCTAGTGGTTTCGGAGAAGAAGCTTGAAATGTGAAAAGTTTACAGACGACAGACGACGGATGCCAGGTGATGGCAATAGTTCCAATGGACATTTGGTCCAGGTGAACTAAAAATTAATTAACAAGTGAAATATCACATGATATATTTAGTTAAAATGTTTAGAATGTTCAGAATCTGTTCAGCCACGGTTCAGAATGTTTCGACCTTTCAGACAATATTCACACTCTGTTCAGTCAATATTCAGAATGATCAGAATCTGTTCAGAATTTTCAGTCAATGCTCAGAATGGTCAGAATCTGTTCAGAATTTCAGTCAATGTTTAGTATGTTCAGAATATGTTCAGACTTTTTCAGAATTTCTAGCACCAAAACTGGTCTATTCAGAATTTCTTGAATTTATAGTGATGCCAGCATACTGAAATAATTTTGAATCTCATGTTACCTCATTCTAGCATACTAATGTGTTTTTGTTTCTCAGTTGTTATCATTCTAGCATACTAATGTGTTATTGATTCTCGTGCCACCTTATTCCAGCATAATATGTTAATGATTCTCATGGGACCTCATGCCAGCATACTGCAATACTATTGATTCTCAGGTGACCTCATTCTAGCATACTAATGTGTTATTGATTCTCATGTGTCCTCATCCCAGCATACTAATGTTTTATTGATTGTCATGTGACCTCATTCCAGATAACTGAAGTGTTGATGATTCTCATGTGACCTCATTCCAGCATACTAATGTGTCATAGATTCTCATGTGGCCTCATTCCAGCATGCTGATGTGCTATTGATCCTCATGTGACCTCATTCCAGCATACTAGTATGTTATTGATTCTCATGTGACCTCATTCCAGCGTACTGAGGCAATGTTGATTCTCTTGTGACCTCATTCCAACATACTGATGTGTTATTGATTCTCATGGTACCTCATTACAGCATACTGATGTGCTATTGATTCTCGTGTGACCTTATTCAATCATACTAAAGTATTGTTGATTCTCAGGTGACCTCATTCTAGCATACTAATGTATTATTGATTCTCATGGTACCCAATTCCAGCAAACTGATGTGTTATTGATTATCATGTGACCTCATTCCAGCATACTGCTGTGTTATTGATTCTTGTCTTACCTTATCCCAGCATACAGACCCTTGATCGTTTAACTTAACAGATATTTCGTATCGTTTGCGTTTTTCGTTCGTTTTGTTTGCGTGTAATTTATTCTTTCGTTTCGTGTATCGTTCGCCAGTTTAATTAGACTAATACACGAAACGAAATACGATCGAACGATACACGAAACGAACGATACACGAAAAGAACGATACACGATATACGAAACGAACCCCACGCTACGATTTCCACTTTAAAATAATTACTACAATTTCAATCTCACTATTATTAAAAAAAAATTAATTAAAGTGAAAACAAATTTTGCATATACAAACATGTATTTCCTTTATTTACATGTACCTGTAATTTTGTACAATAAGGCAAAAACATATTTAATAAATGCATTTGTCCTATAATTTACTCTAGGACAAATAAACAAGAAATCATCTACATGTATGTAAACAAACGCCTCTGGCAGTTTCACCTGGGAAATACATGCACTGCAGGTGTGAAATGTGAACTCTTACATTGGTAATTTCATTCTAATTAACAATTATATGACCTTTCGAAGCCACACGCCTCTCGGACAGCTTAACCGAGAAAATAACTGATACACCTCTGTCTGGCTGGAATTGTCAATTCAGATTCCGAATAATTATAAATATTAATTCTGTATAATTATAAAATAATATAAATATAAATTCTGTATAATTATATAATTAAATAAATATAAATTTTGTTTAATTATATAAATAGAAAGTCATATTTTGAAGTCAAATATATGAGATTTAAAATTTAATCATACATTTAATTATTAAACACATTGGTAATATAAGCTATTTAATATAAATTGTATTATCCTATTACTTAACCGACTAATTTATCATTTATATAAATAACTTGCTTATAAAATATAAGATTACAGAAGTTAATCACATCAATTTGCACAAAAGTCATTCAAATAATAACACGATACTATTCGTGTATCGTGCGTTCGTTTCGTGTATCGTTCGTTTGTTTCGTGTATCGTGCGTTCGCTTCGTGTATCGTGCGTTTGTTTCGTGTATCGTGCGCTTGTTTCGTGTATCCTGCGTTCGTTTCGTATATCGTGCGTTTTTCGTGTCGTTCGTGTGAAGCGTTCGTTCTGTTTCCGTTCGTTTCGTATGCGTTTTTCGTTCGTTTGCGTTTCGTGCATAGTGTAAGCTTATACGATCCAGGGTCTGTAACATGTTATTGATTCTCATGGAACCTCATGCCAGCATACTGAAATACTATTCATTCTCATGTGACCTCATTCTAGCATAGTAATGTGTTATTGATTCTGATGTCACCTCATCCCAGCATACTAATGTTTTATTGATTGTCATGTGATATCATTCTAGCGTACTGAAGTGTTGTTGATTCTCATTTGACATCATTCCAGCATACTAATGTGTCATAGATTCTCATGGGACCACATGCCAGCATACTGAAATACTTCTGATACTCAGGTGACCTAATTCTAGCATACTATTGTGTTATTGATTTTCAGGTGACCTCATTCTAGCATACTAACGTGTTATTGATTCTCAGGTGATCCCATTCTAGCATACTAATGTGTTATTATTTCTCACGACACCTCATTCCACCATACTAATGTGTTATTGATTTTCATGGTACCTCATTCCACCATACTTATGTGTTATTGATTCTCATGTGACCTCATTCCGGCATACCAATGTGTTATTGATTCTCAATTGGCCTCATTCTAATATACTAATGTGTTATTGATTCTCATGTCACCTCATTTCAGCATACTGATGTGTTATTGATTCACATGGTATCTCATTCCAGCATACTGATGTGTTATTGATTCTCATGAGACCTCATGCCAGCATACTGAAATACTATTGATTCTCAGGTGACCTCATTCTAGCATACCGATATGTTATTGATTCTCATTGTACCTCATTCCAGCAAACTGATGTTTTATTGATTCTCGTGTGGCCTTATTCCAGCATACTGAAGTATTTTTGATTCTCAAACGACCTCATTCTAGCATACTAATGTGTTATTTATTCTCATGCGACCTCATTCCAGCATACTGCGGTATCGTTGATTCTCAGGTGACCTCATTCTAGCATACTGATGTGCTATTGATTCTCAATTGACCTCATTCCAGCTTACTGATGTGCTATTGATTATCATGTGACCTCATTCCAGCATACTAAGATGTTGTTGATTCTCATGTGACCTCCTTCCAGCATACTGAGGTATTGTTGATTCACATGTGACCTCATTCTAGCATACTAAGGTGTTATTGATTCTCACGTGGACTCATTCCAGCATACTGTTGTGTTATTGATTCTCATGGTAACTAATTCCAGCATACTGGTGTGTTATTGGCTCTCGTGTGACCGTATTCCAGCTTACTGAAGTATTGTTGATTATAAGGTGATCTCTTGATAGCATACTAATGTGTTTTTGATTCTTGTGTGACCTCATTCCAGCATACTAATGTGCTATTGATTCTCGTGTCACCTTATTCCA
>MJUT01062769.1:0-19974 GCA_002080005.1 Gigantidas platifrons | reverse complement strand
AGTCTATTTTGACTTTCAAAACTTCCATCTAACCACTCGGCTACGGTGACCACACTACAATACGCTATAATAAGTATACTTGACTCTTCATAGTAAGCTTTGTAAAAAAAAATATCAACAATTTGCTTAAAAAAGCAATATGCAAGACACGATACTAGTATTTCAGATCTGGCATAATTTATGTTCAGAACTGACGAGTAATAACAAATCAAACAGACCACAGGTGAAGATTTGGGACACTTGAAAGACCTTGAAATATCTAAATATAAACGATTCTTTTCACTTGAAAGACCTTGAAATATCTAAATTTGTACAATAATACCCCCAGCAAAGCTATTCATAAAACTGGCCTCCCAAATTAGTTACCGGCCACTTTTTACGCCTGATGATTCTATTCATTACTGGTTTAATTAACCATGACCCTTTAAACAGTCAAGGTAAATGAGTGTTCGACTTCTGGTCTGTTTTATTTATATCGTCTTCTATACCTATTATTTATTACAGACGATATCAATAAAACAGACCAGTAGTCGAGCACTCCTTTACGGTGGCCGTTTAAAGAGTCATGGTTAATAAAACTAGTAATGATTAAATTCAACATGCGTAAAAAGTGCCCGGTAACTAATTTTGGTATGCAGCTTGTGCCTTGTCCGACCGCGATTAAATTATGTCGGGGCTCTCTAATTTGACCTTGAACCTATTCATAACTATCAAGGTGTATTCGAATTGGATATCACATACAAAACACATTATTTGCATATTGCCAATATCGACTCAGTAACAATAGTTCGACTTCAAAGAGATTATATTTACGACGTAATAATCCATTTTAACCCAGATTTTTTTCGTATAAGATATCATTTGTGGATAGGTGACTAACGGAGAATAAGTTTCAAAAATTAATTGCTTGTAGATTTTTAATTTCATTTATTAACAATGTAAGATTGCACTACAAAAAATGCATCTTTGAGTGTACATTTTGTTACTGGTTCGACTTTTGCGATAAAATTGAAATGCACATAACCAGATTTGAATAACATTTTCTATTTATAATTTCCTCCTTGATGCAGGTCAGTTGTTCATTTAGAATATAAATTAATTTTCTGTACAAAGCAAAAAAAAAAAAAAAAAGAAAGAAAACTGAAAAACCAAAAACATGCATATTTCATTTTATTTACAAGTTCAATTATTGTACAAGTTAGATACCGTACATTTCAAACAAAAGAACTAAGCATTATAGAATATGGAAAGCTTCTTTTTCCGCACTCGTACACAGGTAAAGGCCTCGACGGCATCGGCGTCTCGGCCTTCACCTGTGTACTCGTGCGGAAAAAGAAGCCCCCCAGATCCAATAAAGGACAGTTCTTTTGTTTGAAATGTACGATATCCTATACATAAACGAGAATCGAAAGGACGTTGACCGCTAAATATTTGTCGTTTTATTTTTGTTAATTGTTGTCTTATTTGGATTTCTAAACATTAAAAGTGTAAAAATATATGCCATACCATATATTTTTTCAACAACACTATTATTGTACAAGTTAGATACATTATTATTGAAACAAAAGAATTTGCACGTATTGGATACCCAGCGGGCACACATCGTTGAATCAACGTTGAATCTATGTTGAATTTAGGTTTAGACGTTGATCAACTCCTATTCAACATTGATTCAACGTTGGTATTTCACCGTTGTAATTGTAACGTTGTTTCAACGTTGAATTTAGATTATGTTGAAATGTTAACGTTGGATCAATGTTAAAAGGGAGAAACAATTATTAGCTATGTAGATCGACCGAATGAAGAATTATTTATGGTAATTATATGTATTAATAACGGGTATCATCTGTCAGGTGAGTACTTGTGAACGAGGATTCAGTCGGATTTTTTCACTTCAAGCTTCAAGCAGGAACACCGGGTGAGTGACCTTTAATTTTTATTGTATTTTTGTCAAACATGCATTCCCTTTTTCTAGAATGGGGCCCTTTAAATCTGTACCTGTTTTCGTTTTCCGTTTTCTCAGAACTTCACTGAAATAATTTGATCTCGTATAATTACATGTGTTATATATATACGTCTCTGATGTTAGTGAAATATGATGCAACCGTTGATCACATGTTATCGATCTATGTTGGCGAAATGTGATTCAACCGTTGATCACGTGTTATCTGACCACTCAGCACGCGCATTCAGTTTCCCGCTCATCTGCTGCATGGTCAAACGAAGACAAAGACAAAGAGATTGTGTGTATTACTATTTTCAAACAAACAGGTACGTAATCTTAATTGTAGCGTTAAACATTATTTGTTGTAACTCTTGGCAAATTGCATGGACGTTTGCAACAGGGAACGGTTATATATTCGACCTGTTTCCTCATAATTTTGACTGAAAATACCAAAGTTTTACTACATATATATAGCTACAGGAAAATAAATTATCCGGATAGTTCATATTGCTATTGAATGTGCAGCCATTATATATTTTAAAAATAATTAATTGATGGGTATATTCATGAGAATTAAGCCACAATATCAACAGGAATTCTCTTTGACAAACACATGTAAAAAGTAGTAAACATCTTCAGTTTGCTAGCAATCAAAGAAACCAGATTGATAAAATCCTTGTATTTGTTAGAAGATCCATGGGTTGGTCAAATTACTGTGTAGAAATATGTTTCTCTCTGTGGTCATACAGACAAAATTAATCTAAAAATAATTGGTTGTAAATTCTTATATAAAATGTAATTTTTTTTGGATAATGAACATAATAGATTGTGTGCTAAGGAGTGATCAGATTATCTGCCACTTGATAAATTATGATAAAATAGACATCCTGCTGGTATTGCATACTATCACTGATTTTAAAAGAATGACAGCCGTTATTTATTTGATAACAGACTTACTTTTATATTTTAAGTACTGTTGGAAATTCATGTGTGACATACACACAAACATTCAATTGTATGACCACCCCCAATGAAATAATCTAATAAATGGTACCCCCCCAAAAAAAAAGCTCCGACCCCCTAAACTATTAATAATGACCATTCCCTAAGTTAGCTGCGCCCATAACGACAGCAACACTGAAAATTAGCTCAAGTATTAGTCTAATAATTAGAGTTATGATGTGTCATGGGACATATGCAAAATAGTAAGTACTACACATGACGGGGATATTTTGGTTTGAATGACTTAACCTTATTTTTAGATGTGAACCCAGATTACTAGTCCTGGATACCCACTATATATAAGATTTCAAGAATATAAACTCCTGAAGAAAAGAACACGACAAATAGAATTACATAAATTCTGATAAGATGTACTCAACTTATTTATAACGGTATACAATGTTACAAGATTGAAACACACAATATTTATTCTTCATATTCAACAAATAAATTTAAACACATTTCAAATTTGGGTGTTTACAAAATAAATCGTCATCATTTTGTTTTTTAAATCTATTGAATTAAGTATGCTCCTTATTGGTTTAATGTTTTTACTACACATGAGGAATCTTCATACCTTTAGGGTTTGGAAGTGCGTGTACTATGTATGCTGCCTTTAGCCATCCCTATAGCTGAGAAGTGCACTCTAATGTAGAATAATTCGTATTCAAGACTTTCACGGGTTTTTCTTACAAAATTCCTACATGTCCTAAATTACATTCAAATTTGTAAATTAGTCCTTATTCAAATAACACACACATATATATATTTAGATACAGATAGGCATACACAAATCATTGTAAGATTTGGAAACAAGCTATAAGCTTATATTCAATCCATTTTCTTACTAATATACCAATATTAAGTAGAAAATAATGCTACATGAATCTGATGTGTGTGATATTCTTACACACATTTCAACTACTTGAAAACTAATCACTACATTTAATTTTGATTTACAGAAACATATAAGTTGGTATTAAAGGTTATAGCATTCCAAACAATAAACCTACACAAGAGAAGACTACTGTTTTGACATGGTGCAGACTCCATTGTCTGCAGGAACATTTGAGTGACCTAAAGTCTGTCTGTCTGTTCCCTAATGGCAGCTATGAACAACATGGCAATATCTGATTTTAAACTGCTATACCAATCCTTTTCAAATTTCACTTGTATTTACTGACAGTACATCATTCTCTATCCAACATGTTGTGTAGCGTAGCAGGAACGACAACTCTGGATAGAGAATGACAGTACATTTGTAGTTTGTGGAGGAAAATTTGATTTTTTATGATTGTCATATTTGTCAGGAGTTGTATGGTCTTTGATGTTTGATGTTTTCTTTTTTAACCACACTATTAGAGTGGAGGGGTATAAATGTAATGGTTCATTACTAGTTACATTATAAATAAAAAATATACACTTGTGCTCTAGTAAAATACAATCTACATGTATGTACACCTAAAATTTAGATTTCAAAGAGAGAAAAAATTATATAAAATTTCTTTTTATTTTTCAATGGTGATGATCCAACGAACACGTTTATGCTGGCATAATAATTTATTTAATAAGGTTTAAATTGATATTTTTTGTTTGAATTGCCATTGGGGCTTTACGTCACTTTCAACAATTTTTCAGTTATACATGTATTGTGACAAGTTTTAGTGGTGCAGGAATCCGGTGTGCCTGGTGAGAACCACCAACATTGAGCAAGTAACTGGTTAACTTTATCACAAACATGTCGAATGCACCCTTTTTTGTAAGCATACACAGCAAGCGCAAACTCGATCTGTAGCGGTGATAGGCTACAATGGTTAAAATTGTTCTTTATATACAGATTTTTTTTATTTGTAGACTGACTAGTTTAGTGAAGAACGATATTGAGGAGATTATTACATTTCCATTCTTTTTAATACTACAAATGTGAGTGGACATAAGTTAAAACTGTTTTTTAACAGACTTCAGTATGCAGTTCTTTGCAAGATGTGCTAATTGGTAGTTTTACAATGATTAATGATTTTAAGGTGTTTCACTAGTCATGTTTTAGACATTTTTAGTAAAGTTCAAGAATTTTTTAAAGATATTTTTGGGCTCCTTAGAACCTGATAAATGTTCATATCTGTACGTGTCAAATATGAATTGCACCTTTACATGTTTTGCATACTATTAAATTTGTTTTCAGGAATCCACAGTGGCAAAGATAGGTGGCATAGACTATGGTGATCACCTTAAGAAGGCCATGCAAAGGTAATTATATATACTTTTGAATGTATTAGGCCGTCCTAAATTAATTCTACGTTTAACATCAAGGTAGGGTATCAAAACCTAGGAGGGAGGGAGGAAAATAAAAAAACAAACCGAAAAATCAAACAACCTCAGAATACTTTCAGTATTTTTTTCAGTGCTCACTTGATAGCCTGAACACAGTTTTTAGTGTCAATAAAGACGATTTAGAACTGTATTCTGTAATTAATAGTTTTATTAATTAAACATGAGAAATAAACAGTGTTGTCACTATCCACGTAAATATACTATCAATGCATAGACACATGTTTATGCATTGATAGTATATTTACGTGGATAGTGACAAGGCCATGTGGCAGCAGCATGGCAAATGATTTGAAACAGTCGAGAAAAGTTGTGTTTTCGAGTGCAATCATGTAGTGATCCATCAGTAGTCTTGAAAACCATCCTTTTAACCTTTCTGTTACTTTTATTGTGGCGTACACCCCCATTTTTTATGCAAAACAGGCGCGTAGCTGCCCTTACGCGAAAAATCAATTGCTTGCACATCATTTCGGCAAAAAAAAATGTTTTTTACTTGCACTAAAAATATTATTACTGACATGGGAAGAACCCCACTTTTTCAGTATAATTAATAATCATTATAACGTGTTTTTCTGAAGAAAGATGATATTGACCTTTATTCCGAAGATTGCTTTTACGATGACGGATTTTTGTTCCGGTATTTATAATTTCCCGAAGTTGAGCATGGTCAACATTCAAAGTTTGACATGAAGAAACTAGATTTTTACTTCAAGCCTAAGGATGCTTCATCCACAAAATCGTTCGATACAAGCCAAGCTGGTGTATCTGATTCTCTACCATAGTCATTACCAAGTCCATTAGATTCACAAAATATCTTAATAAAAAAAAAAACAAGGACTATTTAAATTCTTTAAAATAAATATTATTCATTATTGTCTGTTGGGGTATTGTCTCATGTTTTCTTGTGAATGAATGCGAATGCCATGGAATATAATAGTGTCTCCTGTCGTGAACACAAGTGATATTGTTGTATGACGGAGATGTATCTTTTTTTTTGTGTTACTGATAATTGAAATATCTATAAAAAAAACAACGCACACACACACACACCTTCCCTGTTGTACAAAAACTGTCTCTTAAGAGCAGACACATTCCCTACGTCAGTCCCTACTCTGTTGTTAAAACCTGTCGCATAGAAGTAGAAACTTCAAAACAGCAGCATATAACATGGAGATTTTTCTCTGAAATTGTCAAGAGTAGTTTCTTCATGTCAAACTTAAAACTTTGATTGTTGACCATGCTCAACTTCGGGAAATTATTAATACCGGAACAAAAACTCGTCATTGTAAAAGTAATCTCCAGAATAAAGGTCAATATCCTCTCAGCACCGTTTTGTTGATACTTTACACCATACCTGCCAGCACAGCTACGACGGAGAGATCATTCTCTGCTCTCCGTCGCCTTAAAACGTACTTGGGGCAACAATGCTGCAGGACCGCCTGACTTCTTTAGCTGTACTGCATGTGCACAGAGACATTGACATTGACATCGACAGAGTCGCGCGCTCATTTACTTTAGGAAAATCTCCGACGGTCATATTGACTTTGGCTACGGACATTAAATTCAAATATAAAATAAATAATGCAAACTACTATGTGTTTTGATTTTTACAACAGGAATTCATTACTTTCCAGTGGCGTTGCTGCATATACGTTGTCACGCCATGGCGTGCACATCGTCGGGTTATAAAAAAAATAGGATATAAAATTTATAATAATAATATTTTTTAGTGTTGTACATCACGTACATGATATTTAATTACAACACTATTTCATTCAGGTGTTAATTTTTTCCTGGTTGCGGTCCGTCTTCCGTAATTGAAATCGTCAAAGTGAAATACAACCGAATTGATATCAAAATGTGACTTGTTTCAACCTCATTTAGAATAAACATTGACATTCTTTCAAATTTCTATATCACGTACATGATATTTAATTACAACACTATTTCATTCAGGTGTTCATTTGTTCCTGTTCTAGTTAAAGGTCTTTATCAAACAGCATCATGCAGTTTACATGTAATGCAGTTAGTACGTATTTAAATCACATAAAGCTATTTCTATTTTTCATACGTTGGGGAGAGGGGGTGGGGTGATTTATCAAGTACATCAATCTGTCCTGTTTTTATGTTGGGCGGAAGTCGCTATTGTACATTCGAAATATTAATTGCGAATTTATCAAGTACGATGCACATGCTACCTGTCTAGTATAATATGGGTTTTTTTTCTCGATCTACAGTTCAGAGGAGATGTGGCTATATTGGTATTTCTTAAGACAATGGCAAGTTATAATCCAACTAGTTTAACCCCGTAACTTTTTACTGAAGTATCTGTACTAAGTCAGGAAAGTGAGCGGTCATGTATATTGTGTGTTAATGATATCGAATTTTCCTATTTCTACGATTTTCCTATTGAATTTTTGGAACTTTTCCGACGATATGATACTTTTTTTCTTCACTTTATTATATGTTGTGAAAAAAGAATTATATGATGATGTATCTGTAACAGGGCCTCCAAGATAAATTTTGCCAGGCGTAACAATATTGCTTTGGGGTCTGAGAACAGGCTGAAACTTCTCTCAAAACCGTGGATTTGAGTTGAATATACCAAAAATAATGAAATAATCAAAATAAAACGTCAATGACTAAGGCTATGGGGCCCTTCAGAGATTCACGGGCCCCTTCGTGGCGTTCCGTGCCCTGTACCGATGTACCGGTTGAACCCTCCTCTCATATGCCCTGCTTTTTACCATCCTAGATTCTGTAAATCCAGTTCTCTATCCTTCTATGGATACAATATTATGTGTTTTGTTAAGCATGCCAGTAGCAAGCGCTACTTCTGAGATGTCATTTAGTGTACTGAGACATTTGAAAACTTGTGTTAGTTCGACTATGAAGAATGACAGGCTATCTTCCCTGGGATTGATGCATATTCACCGAGATTTTGAAGTGGACTTGTACAAAGCAATGGAGGTGTTCGTATCTGGTAAGACACGAAGGGCAGATTTTTGACAATTTTAAGATATTCTTGTCTATCAAAGTCATTAAAATTGTGCTTGATTCTATGTTATATGAAACCCTGAAATGGCCCCAGATCGCACCATTTTGCATCTCGTCGAAAGTAATTATGGCGTGCACACTATTAAGCCTCAGCTACGTCCCAGCTTTCATCATTTTGAATTATTTGGTATTGCCAAATTTTTATTACAAATATACAAGATAACGCTTAAAACAAGTGGACAATATCAATATGGCAATATGAACAGACTGCGAATCAAAAGGTGCATGCAATAACGTGTTCCTATATTTGTTTAAATATTTAATCAGCAAAGCTTTTTAAAAAGCAAATATTTAGTATCCATCAGAACAAACATTGAGGATTCGCTAGATTTCTAAAAATAAAATTTTAATAACCAAGGCGGACTGTATATATAAAACTGAATGTATAGGAACAAGTCGCAGGTTGCAGGAATCAAGCCATTTCTTTTTTAACAGGTGTGGTACCTCATATTTCCTTTGTTCATATATATTAACTTCCTGAAGTGTTGTGTCAACCGGTGCATGTTACGTGATGGTTAAAAAGGGAGCAATTTAACAACAGAAATTACCCTCTCTACTTGCTAGAAACGCTGGGCTTCCAGGGGGCTTCGCTCCCTGGTCCCCCTACCAGGGCCAGCCCTGGACCCGCTGGGGGCCTTATGCGGCCCCCAGACCCCTGGCCTAACTTCTTTGATTGCACATAGTTTTACTTCCAGCTACGCCCCTGCAAAAAATATCAAACATACATGAAAATGTGCAAAGATTGCCAACAGACGTACCGGAATTGAAAATTTACATCGAGTTGGGGACTAAAATCGGACCGGTTCCGGATGTATACCGAAAATGTCCGGATTTCACGCAATGTGTGTTTGTTTTTTATTTTTGGCAAATTTTCAAAACCTACGCTCGCGGGTGATGTTAAACGTAGAATTTTTTTAAGATGGCCTTAATACAACAAACCAATGTTTCAGATGTATGACTAATTCTAAAGAAGTTTTGTTTGCCTAAACTGTAACATATTATATATGTATGAAAAAATAATGTTTTACAGGACATCCAACACTCCCCAATGATCACGAAGAAACAATAAAAATACAGACTACAATCATCTTTTTTATATTTGCAGATGTATGACGAACAAAGTGATGGCTGCTATGAATATGTGGTGCACAAAGAACAAATTTGCCTTTGGACAGTCAAATTATTGTAGATTACTAAAAGGTATTTAATACTTTATGCATTAATGTAATACAATACTGTTAAAATGAAGATATATAGCCATATTGAATTCACAATCGTAACTCGTAATATTGTATCCTGTTTAATTTTATTTCTAATCTAAAATATATTATTTGAAAGTATACCAATTGCAAATCACAAGTCATGAGTGATATTATATATATATATATATATATATATATACGTCTGAAAATTAAACCAAACAGTGTTAGAATTAGATTTTGAAGCTGTCAAATTTTTGTTCTTCCCTCGACGGGATTTCAACTCACACCATTGATACACTGCAGCACCATTCGCTTAGCCTTACGTCCAGCGCCCTAGACCACTCGACTACATCCACTCCTAAAAAATAGCTTCAATAGTCGTAATGTTACCTTGTCTCGTCAGGATTTAATCTAAGGATAGACGTAGGTAGGACATGTGTATAAGCGTGTGTAGATGGTATATTATATACTTAATATTATAATTTGACAGCAATCTAACTCAGCAATTTTTTTAGTATATTGTATAGGATAATGAATGAATTCATTATACAGTCACGGGAAATAAAGTATATTACAAACGTCTAAGCAAGTGACAACCATACAATATATCTGTCCCACTGGATCTCAAAGTTACTAAGGATACTAGGTTAATACTAAATATTAAATATACGTCTGAAAATTAAACCAAACAGTGTTAAAATTAGATTTTGAAGCTGTCAATTTTTTGTTCTTTCCTCGACGGGATTTGAACTCACACCATTGATACGCTGCAGCACCATTCGCTTAGCCTTACGTCCAGCGCCCTAGACCACTCAACTACATCCACTCCTAAAAAAGAGCTTCAATATATTTAAAGGTCTATAAAGTTAAAGCAATGTAAACAGTAAATGTGGTTTCAAACCTATCCCCAACCGATTTAATGTTAAGTACAAACTATATGCTCAGCGTATTCCCATTTGCCCCTGCATCTACTACCCACCTTTTGTTTCACATTAAGGGCATACGATACAGTAGCAGGGTGAGGTAAAATTTTAAATTTTTTATTTTTTATTTTTTTTACAAGTATGCCAAAATGACATTGAAATATCTCAAAAAGTAAGTCATGAAGGTATATTTTTCTTTGCATATTTGAAAAGTACATACCAAATTTACTTTATGTCCAAATTTCAAGAAAAAATCAATGGAGGAACATAACTGTATCGTATGCCATTTTAACAATTTATTTGAAACAATGAATTTTGTTAGACATAGCTAAACTTAATGTTTTATGATTTTGTAGATGTCATCATGAGGACATATGGTGTCACAGAACACAACATTATGGAGAAAATAGCGAACTTTTTAAAGTGGGCCCCAGAAAGAGCAGGGGGTGGGGCAGAAGGAATCCTGTTCAATATAACATTTATTTTGTTCATTAAATTGTATGATTTGAATTGAGTTATTTATTACATCAATTATTTCATAGTTATTCTTCAGCTGCTAATTGAATTCCATTTATACTGAACTAAAGATGAAACATATTTACTCATTGCCACACTTGTGTTTTAAAAAAACTAGATTGTCCATTGCCTTGTTTTTTTTTTCTAGTTTGTGTTCCAATTTTGTTCTTTCATCTGATACAGTTATTCCATTTCATATGTAATGGTTTTGTTCCTGACTGCTGAATTTGTTCTGTTTCAAGTATACTGGTTATATTTTATAGGAACATGCCATTGCTTATATGTATATTCGATCATAGATGAAGAAGTATTGTGCATGTGTTTCTGATTTATGATTCCATATTGCTATCAAAGAATTGAAAACATGGATATGTGTACACAAAAATCACTATTTATTACTATAAGTATCTGGGGCAACCACTATGCAATATATAGGCAAAATGTTGTACATGCAGAAATTGGTATTTGCTGTGATTCAAGATTGCATAATTGATATTTCAGTGTGGGATTGGAAATGTATAAAATATTTATTACTATCATAGTTGTGAATCTGTTCAGCTGTTAATATGGTGCTTGTGTAAAGATATTTATCTACATAACATGATGTAAGCACGTTTTAACATATATGACATGCTTATGATATGTATAGGAATATAAATAACTAAGCATCAGACAGTAAAACTGGTATCTTAATTATGTATCATTCATTCATAAATAGATTAAAATGATGGCAATACTTATTTTTAACTGGTACACTAACAAATGCAGATCATGTGCATATCATAAAAGAAAGTTGAAGCTATTTACACAATGACATGTAGAGGAAACTATGCAAAGACCACTGTTTTTGCCTGGACATATTTACAACTAGGAAATTGGTAAAATTTGATACATGTATGACCCTGTAGTGTGGATATGCAGACATTGGTATTCACCCTGAATTCAACTATAATTCTTACTTGATACGACCATTAATGTCTGATTGTACACTTAAGTTTGTGTTCACCCTGAATTCAACATTGATTCAACTTAAAATCAGCAGTAGAAACAACTATTTTTCAACCTTTGATATCAGGAGTATATTGGTATTCACCGTGAATTCAACTTCAAACCTTAGTTGAAACAACCATTATTCAATGTTGATTCAACGTTGAACATCAATGTTGATTCAATGTTGGGATTTCAACGTTGATACAAATTTCCAAAATCTAACATAAATTCAACGTTTTTTCAACGTTGAAAACAAATGTTGATTCAATGTTGTGTGCCCGCTGGGTATAACGGGTTTCTTTTTCCGCATTTGTACTCAGGTAATGGCCTTGGTGCTAAGCACCTCGGCCTTCACCTGAGTACTCATGCGGAAAAAGAAACCCGTTATATCCAATACGGGCCGCTTCTTTTGTTTCAATAGTACTGTATCCTATACTTGTTTTAGTATACTGGGTTGAACGTTCAGAACTCTGTGTCATCCTGGTTTGCCCACGTTTAATTACAGGTATAAATAAAAATAGGGGGTTATGTTGTTTTAACAATTAAAGTCTGTTTCTGAAATGTAGTTATATCTTTACCTGTATTTTAACTGTAAAATCTTGTAAAGAATTATATATTTTACTATTGAATTAAGTGAAATATGCACATTTTAACAATAAATCTTTCACAAATTCTGTAGAAATATGCTTAATTTAAATAACAAAATTTGCAAAACTTATACAATTTTGACGAAATATCTTGCAAATTTGACAAAATATGTATGATTTTGGTGAAATATCTTTACCATGTTTAACAAAATATGCAATTTATTTTTTAATTGGTAAAATTATGACAGTTAATTAAGTTAAATGCATGATACTTGGAGAATAAAACGAAATTAAGGATGTCAATTAGAAATTATTTTAAATTTTTGCACTTTCTTTACTGTTTAATTATATTTTTTTTCAAATATATTTCATTTTAAAACTAAATGAATTAACAATTTGAAAATTGAAACTTTCAGTATCCAAGCTTAATAAATGACATAATGTGAATAGTATTCTGCATCCAAGCTAGGATTTTTATGTTTCAACCACCAAAGCTGTGCTTTTGAAGCAGGTCTTGCCAGCTTATTCAAGCTGTTAATTGTGTCTATTTGAACTCTTCTCACAAATTATAAGCATTATAAATAGGAAGTTGCTTTAGTTTTGAATCGTTCAAACCAAGTATGGCAAACGCTCAACATCAAGCACTTCAGTACGTCCAGAAAAAGTTTGGCAGATAAAGTTTGGTCCTAGGAGGTCACCGTTTCAGAGTAAAGAACAGACGCAACGACAGAGTTTACTGGCGATGTAGTATTCCAGCCTGCCCAGCAACAGTTAATACACATGCGGGTCACCTAGTCAAATTTGGTCTACCACACAACCACCCAGCCAACCAACCTAAGATAGAGGTGATGAAAGTGATGCAGACGATGGAATAACGAGCCAAGGCAAATGTCACTCCAATACCAACCATCTATGAGGAAGAACTTATCAAACTTCGCACTCCAGATTGGAACGACGACACCAGGCAGATTATTGAGCAGCTACCAACATACTACTCCTGCAAGACAGCACTCTACCACCAAAGATCACTCAAGAGAACAACGACATCACCCGGCTTGTACGATGAGCAGCAGTTCTACCACTTGTACCACAGCACCTAGTTGAAGACGTATGGCTCAACGCACTTGAAGACATCGGAGAAGCTGACAACGTTTTAGGTTGAAGGACACCGCTTTTTATGGAACCACTACCAGACCGAGTGATCCCGCACCACCAACCACCTGGAAGAAGGCTGGCACAACAAGATCAAGAAGAAAGTTCACCATGTCCACCCAAACATCTACCAGATCATAGAGGTACTACAGAATACCCATACAGTTACAGAATACACCATCATCCAGTACGCAGCAAGGGGAACTCGCCCACCAAAGAGACGCAGATACAGAGTGATAGACACCAAACTTCAACTACTCAAAGACAGGTACCAGCAAGGACTCTTCAACGTGGTAGATTACGCCAACGCAGCATCCCATCTCCTTCACTTGGACTAAAAGACTGTGATTTCTGATTGGCTTTGTAAATATTGTGTTTCTGTAATTTGAATCAACAGTACTTTTTTTTATTATATTTTGCAATAAAATGTGCATACTTTGTAAATTCATTGTTTTATGTGATGTATATAGTGCTTCATATATTTTGTTTTTAACATTATGTGTCTTAAATTGTGTTTAAATAAGATAAAAAATAAATTATATGTGCTATGATTGTCTGATATATTAGTAAAGTTTAAAGATTACTTTCAATGTTGTTATATTTATTGTTCAAATTAATTGTAATTGACTTCAATGAAGTAATATTAAAGTATATAAAGATATATTATTCATCTTTTTTTTTACACACTTATATATTAAAAAGAAACTACACAGTGAAAAAAAATCTTCTATATACACAGAAACATCTATATTTGACACCTATACATTTGGAACAGACTATGCAATTTTATGGTCAGTAAACCCTTTGTCTTTTTTTTTGTTTATTTAAAGGGGCATCATCTGCCACATCGTACATTTTTGTTACCAATAAAAACTATCAGATATGATTGATGTCTTAATAAAACGTGTTTCTGTAAATTATAAATGTTATGACATGTACGCGCATCGGGGAAAGAACGTGCAACTGCTCGTGTTTTGAGATCGATCAAGAAATGGACGTCATCTTATTAATTATCGACATTGTTTACGGAGTTTGTCGAATCGTCATTAAATCAGTAATTTTTGTGAATCTGCTTTTAGTCGGTGTTAATTACGGACAAAGAACCATGCAAGTTGGCATTTAATAAGAGACAAAATACAAATTATTCGACTTTACCTGTCACTAGTAAGGTCAATTGCATACGGAGAAAGCGAGGTCAAATTATTTGCTTGCAAGCAAATAAGTAATCGATGATCATTTTCGTTCTCAAAAGGCGGAAAGCTGTTTAATGTGAAATATTTACCTTTATTTCATCATTTTAAAGCTATTTATCAATTTCCAAAGCATATAATTGTTTTGGTCAAAATCGTAGCTAATGCCTCTTTAACTGACTGATAGTTGGTGTATTAAAATGTGGGCAAACCAGGATTAAAACCAGAACTGAAATATGCCTGAAAGGGGCGTTAATAACGCGGATTCTAACTCTTATTAATTATAGGTTTTGTGAGTTTTCCTTCTTTATGGTTTATTGTAAAAAAAAATATATTCAACAATCTACATTTCTGGAGATATCATCATGTGGAGGTTTTCCAACTTAAAAGTACAATTCA
This sequence comes from Gigantidas platifrons, assembly GCA_002080005.1. Classification (NCBI taxonomy): domain Eukaryota; kingdom Metazoa; phylum Mollusca; class Bivalvia; order Mytilida; family Modiolidae; genus Gigantidas; species Gigantidas platifrons. The sequence continues at coordinate 4,683 of MJUT01062769.1, read as the reverse complement.
TAGAGTAAAATAAAACATATAAAACAGGGGTTTGAAAAATGTATAATTCCATAGCTCAAAATCCTGGAGTTATCACTGATGAATTTTACCATTTTCATTTAAAAAAAAAATCAAACTTTAAATTAGCTTACCTTATTCATTTCCTCTTGCGTTGCCATTGCAGTATTTTATTCTGTTAAATACTCATTCACATGTTAATGTGACATAATAAACAGGGACGTAATTCTGCCTTGCCTGGAAGAGTCAAACAGCAGAAATTTTGCCTCGTACAAGGAAAAGTCAAACAGTACCAAATCTGCCGTATCGGAGGTTTTAAATCATGATTTGTCCTTCATGGCAAAATAGAATGACACAGATTCTGCCATGTACAAAAAAGTAATATATCACAAATTCTGCCTTGAATCGAAAGCATTAAATCAGGGATTTGTCCTTGCTTGGAAAAATAGGATAACATAAATTATCTCACGTAAAATAACACAAATTCTACGGAAAATGAAACTATCGCATATTTCTTTCTTGCATATAATACAAAGCAACAACAGTTTTTCCTTGTTTGAAAAAATAAAATATTAAAAAAGCTCCCTAATACAATTATTATTTATGTTGGAGACGATCTGCAACGTAAATGGGCCAATAGTCCTATTCAAAGCTTTATAAGGCACACCTAGTCACGCGATATATGATCTGTTATGATATGGCCGACAACACGTTATACTGTTTTCCTGTTTTGTTTGCTAATGCCCACACAATGCTATTTTTAACGTGACCGTCAACCTTAATGCACATGAGTAGTATGAATTCAGAACATAGATACTCTTTTTTGTTGATTTAAAGTACACAATATAATAAAACATAATTTTATTATGTTATAAAATATGAGGTGTCGTAGGCAATACGATATTTAATCTAATACATATTGCCTAACATTTTAACTTTCTTCCAGACACAATAAGTACATGAATGTTCTATTGTAATTACCCATTGTGTTATTAATTTATTTGTTGGTTGTAGATTTAGACAGTTGAAATGGGGATTGTTGATGATTTACAACTACCTGTATAATCAGTACCTATCACCACTGATTTTGTGAGTTTAAATTTCAAACATGGCAAAAAGTACCCGATACAACATCAGGTGATAAATTTGTCAGCGGGTTAAGACAGATCGGTAGTTTACCCCGGTTTCCTCCAACTAATAAAACTGACCTCCATGATATATCTGACAACACCATATCCCTAACGCTATTCACATTCATTTTCATGGTACAATATTTTGCTGTATATTGTTCTCTTCAAACTAGTCCTATGCAGGTTATGTGTTGTTCCGACCGTGTGGTATTTTTTGCTTTTTGTTTATTTTTCTTCTATTTATTCTAATATTCAGAACAGAAAAGCATATATATTTTAATAATATTATAAAACGTTTCAGATCGAAGACATTTTAATACTACATAGCAATGGATATATTTTAACTGACATTATTTTAAATGACTTGTATAGTTAATATAATACGCTTGTGGTTAAAGACGATCGAATCTGAAGACCTACGTACAATAGTTTTCACATAGTTTGTATGCAATTGAAAACTATATCATTACAGAGATCAGCTATCATATTGCATACATTATTGTGTATTTAAAAATATTATTCACCTTACAATGAAGCTTTAGAAACTAACATAGGAACGCTACGTTCGTCGAACTTAAGTTCTTATTTATGTCTTTTTTTTTTAACATAGATTTGACTATTGCTACAATAAAAGTTTTTAATGCAAATTTCACTGTTTTATCGATGGAGAAAATGTGATAAATTAACTTCATTTCACTAATTGTCAATAAAATTAAAATAACGATATGTTACCCATGAAGTTCTCTGGTTGGTAGATTCTCTTAGACTTTATCTATATAAGACCACATCGGTGGTTTGATGGATAGTGTGTTTTTCCGCGAGTGCGGTATATCGTGGGATCCCACCAAAGACTATAGAGTTGGTAGTTGCTGTTTCTCCACTAAGAAGGTGGGATTAAAGAAAAACAACAAAGACTGGTAGACACGGAATCAGGATAATTTGTCTGAGTGGAGCGACATGTTTACCCACTGACTGTTGTTTCAGTGAGCTAGCAATCCAACTAAGCGTGTTGGTCAAGTACAAAGCGGACATCATCTCATTGAAATGCAACTTTTTTTCGTCATGAGATACATGTAGATGTAAATTTGCTGAGTTTTTAGGATTAACAACAATCACTCACACACTTATATTGCTTTGTTCTCTTATTTGTAAAGTCATTTCGAGTGTTTTTTTGCTATTGGTCATACTTGCTTTGACAACTGTTAAGACGACGGGTGCCACTAGTGGAGCAGACACTGCTTATCCTTCCGGAGCGCCTAACTTCACATCCAGATTTTTGTGGTATTCGTGTTGCTTAGTTTTTTAGTCGTGTTTTGCGCCTTTCATTTGTGCCATTGTAAATTGTCTGTCATCCAATTTACTGCTTTTATCTGTGTAAGACTCCCGTCCCTGTCCATCACCGGTAACGCACAGAGTATCAGATAACGAAACTACCCACTTATCACCCATTGACCAATTCATATTGAAACCACCGTTTCGTGGGTTTTCCGTAACGGATTCTTATTTAATAATTTCAATTTTGTATTATTTTTTTCAATTGTCTAGGAAATCCACCTCTATATAAAACACTGTGATTTGATGATTTGTTGTAAAATATGTTGTCATGAATATACTCCCGAATAATTCGTTCCTATCAGGATGTCTCTGTACATTGGTATACGGGTGATGAGTGGAGAGCATCCACGGGTGATCAGCCGTGGGTTCGTGAGTTACCGTCGATGTTCAGATGTGTACTCGATACAATAATATATTTCAATTATTTTTGGATCACCTAATCAACATGATATAATTGAAAGTCTTGTTTTGAAATAAATACCTAGATATCAAATTTAGTGCACACGACGCGTTTCTATATCTACCTTCATCGTGTACGCTCAAAGACAAATATTTTATAACAAATTGGAAGCACAAAAACCAAAGGGCTTAAATAGAATAGTCAAGATCGGCTAAGGTCTGATGGAGGCGAACATTGTTAGAAGTGGCATTACACAATCATGAAATATAACGGTTTTTGTACGTCTCTCTTCATTAGTCCTAGCATAATGTTACTCGTGGCGCATGAATTCTGTATTGTAAATACATTGAAAAAAAAGATATGGATGTAAATGAACATGAGATATTATCCATTTTCACACTTAGACGTTGTAAAAGGACAATTCTTTTATTTGAAATTCCTGTACGAAGCAAGAAAGTGAGCGGGTGTGTATTTGACTGTTAGGTGTATTTGACTGTTATGTGTATTTGACTGTTAGGTGTATTTGATTGTTAGGTGTATTTGACTGTTATGTGTATTTGACTGTTAGGTGTATTTGACTGTTAGGGTATCGAGTTTGCCTCTTCCTACGATTTTACAATTGGATTTTCAAACTGTTTGGAAAGAGCGGTATATTTTGGTTTCCACTTTATTCATTAATCGCTTAGAACGCGCTTTGACCTCATATGCAAAGTATGTATCGGACAACAATAAGCATGATGAAATATTTCAATGAGCTTTCTCTAATAATGGGTTGTGAATGATTGTTGTTTAATTCCTGCTGAGCGTTTTTACAACTAAATTATTGACGAGAATAAGTGTATTTTAAGAATGATGTCTGCTTTGTACTAGACCAATGTGCTAAGTTGATTTTATAATCCCTGCTCAGAACAGTACGTAGATAGACATGTCGCTCCACTTGAACACATTTCTCTGACTCCAAGACCAGTTTTTGTTCTTACTCTTTCATTAATACTGCGTATTTAGCAGAGAAACAAATAAAATAATTTTTTATTGTCTTTGGTTGGACCCGATTGTGGATTGAACTAACGATCAACCACATTCGAGACGCTGTCATATTGATATTCAATAAGTTCAATAGGGGCTTAGAAAATTGTGCTTTATCATGTAATTAGTTTTTGCCCTGCTCTTTGTACAGCTACACACGTTATATTTAATTTGGCATTGCAAGTTGAGCCCTCTAGACTCTTTGAGATTATATAAGAAAGTGTAAACATTGTTTGTCAACATCTCCACCAAGATGAAAAACAGAAACAGTTACCACTCGCCTCAGATCACAGCAGCGACAATTGACTTTTCAAATTCTGATATACTTATGCGTAACACATACAGAAGTCCCGAGTCAATAAAACTTGCTTGACCCCGCCTTTTATTATCGAAGTGTCTACCCGGTCTTGTATTTGTGTGTCAGTGTTTAAATTTAAATGACATCTTCCTACAATGTTTCAATTGAATTTTTGGAACTGTTCCAACAGTGTAGTATTTATATTCCTCATTTTACTACCGCTCGCTTGAAATAATTGCACAAAAAAACATTACTTCAGTGAACGATTAGTGATATACCTATTAACTATTTATCCAGTGTCGGATTTAGGTAAAGAAAAGCCCTAGTCTTTTTCGCTAAACCCCTCCCAATCTCCACTATCATGACTATTAATAGATTGAAGAGTGTTTAATCACTTTGAATAATGTCGAGGATGATGACGGGTGTTTAAAATTCTGCTATATTCTAAAATGGAGTGCAACTGTGCAAGAAATAATACTGAAAGGGTTGCTTAGAGA
>MJUT01062765.1:72745-93264 GCA_002080005.1 Gigantidas platifrons | reverse complement strand
TATGGATGTAATAGTTTGAAATATATTCCACAAGGAGGTTTGTATTATTTTACATTCAACATACGTCTTCTTGTGAAATTTTGGATGTGAAGTGAAATATAATCAAATTATGGGCCAAATTTTACCAGCGAGCTGCTGTTAAGTTCGGATCAGAATCAGGATTATTTTTATTTTGACAATTTTTTATGAATGGTTTTTTGTTCTTTTGTAAGGTATTTTTACCTTAATAATTATAGATAAAAACAAAAAATATAGGTTATATATTTTTACAAAAAAAATTAATTAAAAAACACGTGTCTTCTTAGAAAAAGGTAAATCCGAGGATTTATGATTATGCAAAGCAGATGTTTGTTTACAAACTGAAACAATAATTATATATATCAGTGTATTTTGTAAACAACTAATGGTACGTAGATATCAAACATAGTTAACATTTAATCCAAATATATAAGCTTATAGACAGACTGTGTTAATCACTATATTTGGTTCATTTTTTTTTCAGTAGTAATTTTATAATACTATACAGTACTATGATTATCTCCCTTTAATAAAATTCCTTAAAAAACATTTTCCTCAATAATTAGTGTTAATTCAACTTTTTGCATTTAATTTGAAATTATTATCAATATTAAACAATAACTTTTTTAGGTTCATATTTATAAGAATATTGTAGTTGCAATTATTATGAATATTATAGTTGCAATTATTTAAATTAATATACCTACCTTGAAGAACTTTTGGAATTATTTATATAATCAACGCCCAATTTTTGTATAATTATATTGCCGAACTTCCTACGGTCTTTTCCGAATATTATAATTATACTTCGGTATGTTCCGAATTATTTCGGTCGATTCTAAATTAACATACACACGTCAAATACGTCAAAAAACTATCCAATTAAAAGTGTCTCGATATACGCGAACTGGACGAGAATTCCTTTACTTATTATAAAATCCAGAGATACATCGAACGGTAAAATCGGCCATTTTCTAGCATGTTATTTGCCGATTCCATCCCCTTTCCCTATGACATCCCCTGCGTGTACGTAAAGTCAATAAACAAAAAATGCTAATTTTGAATGTTGTGATAAAGAATAATAAAACATAATATTATAAATTAAGCCTATTGTATTTGCGATATTTTAATAGTAAATTATATATCTATGTAATTACTCAACTTTCGGTTTCAACAGGAAGTATTATTACAAAGTCCAAAACAAAATAACGATGGACATCTGCAAGATTTGCGATCGTAATTCTACACTTGAGACGTGTTCCGTGTGTCAAGTAAAAAGCTGTGAAACATGTTTGAATTCCCATCAAACATTGTGCAGTGCAATGAAAGAGCATCGTTATCATATGTGTAAAGTGCACCGTGAGCAGCACGTATGTGCATATTGTGAACAATGTTCAGAACTAATATGTGAAAATTGTCGGTGTACGGATCACAAAAATCATGTTATTAAATCAATGAAAACAGCGATTGATAACTTTAGAAAGGATATACCAATGGTTGATCAAGAGCTAGAGGAGAAATACGATCACCTGAAAAAAGCCATGGAGATTCTGGAAAAAGACCATTCACTATCACAACATAAGATGGGTACTACTACCAAACCAACCAACGAACATCTTCTTGAATTACTGCAAGAGGCCAAAACCAATTTTGATTTCTTGGAAAAAGAATCATTTCCGCTTACGTTCTTGTCAAGATGGTCGTACGGAATGCGGGCATTCAATAAGTATAAACAACTACAAAGTGCTGCAACGGAGAGTTCAGACAAGTAAGACACTCTTTATAAATTTTAAGATGTAATTATAAGATAAAACATTATTTACAGAGTGGGTTGATTATAGCTAATTAATGTCCAGTAGCAAATATGTTAGCAATATTCAGGACAATATAGCAAAAATTAAGAAATAAATATATACAGCCAGGGCCGGATTATGACCTTTCATGACCCCTATGTTAATTATATTATGGCCTCCCTTCTCTGACGGAGCAACCCCATAACTCGCCCGCACCCGTATTGAATATGCTTTTACTCGTGATATGTTTTAGCAACATTTACATACTTTGAACTAAACCTATTGCAAATACTTTAAATAAACTAGAATAAATATCGTTTGATTGTCAATAAAAATATTCGTTAAGAAATTGTTCACCATTAAGATCTTCGGATGTGCTATAATCAATTTACGATAGTAACTAAATATAAAAGGAGTATGGAAGTTGACAATCTGATGACAATCAGATCTCTCTCTTGTTTCCTTTTACTGATATGAAGCTACTAAATCGCAACATATCAGTAAAATGAAGCAAGTGAGATATATGTTATAATCAGATTGGGAAAATAGCGGAAGTAAGCAAACAAAGAGCTAACCATTTTAGTAATTTGATAAATGTACCGGTAATAAATGTTATTGTATATAATAAATGACGTTGAAAATGATATCATAAATTTAGTTTTCTAACTTTACAATGTCATGTTAATTATGTTATTATACACTATGCAAAAATGTGGTTAGTTGTGTCTTTATGTGATATTGCCCATAGCAATTATTGAAACAACAACAAAAATAAACGGTTACAGTCCAAAATATCGTATCATTCAATAGAATGTATAATGAAAAAATATTCGTAAATGAGGTGTGTTCACAATACTATATCATGTATGGTTTTGTGAATTATATAGTGTATATATGATTTGAAATAATGGGACACTGTTATCATATATTACTTTTAAATATATTAGATCATAATTCATTGCTATTCTTAATGACATACGGTCAACATTGGGATTTACCATAAAGTTATTTGCATACACCTTTTACTTATACATTTTTTAATAGCATGATGTCAGTTATGAAACTTGTGGTCTTCATTTACAGACTTCATCAGCAAGAAAAAACATTCATCTTAGGAATGGCGAACTCTATTGTGACGTGGATCGACGACATCCGTAAACGAAAAAAGACTGTCAATTATAGTAGTCTAGGTAGACCACAGAATAAGACTCTTGTCAGTTTTGTAAAAGATATGGAATTAATACTGAATCGTGTCACTGACATGAAAAATGATATGTAAGTGAAGTGTTATTTTTATTTTACCCTGCAATATCTTTTGCATAATATTAATGTTGTAATTACCTTGGAATATAGCAATATACCTACCCCACCGAAATCGGTGTATGTCTCTTATGCGAGACGAGTTCATCAGATACTGAACTCGCTCATATGACGTGACATAAATATGTGTGTAGATAATCATATCTCTCATGTATTCTCTACCTAACGGGAATAAACTTCTAATTAGAATATTTGGTTATATATAGCTGAATATAGAATAAATGCGTGCATACGCATGATTGTCTTCGAATTGTGTACCTTATGTTGCCAATTTCTCTGGATTGTCCACATTTGATTGCTCCTTCGGTATTTTCTAACGCTTATTCACTTAAACAGCAGTAAGACGATATAGTTTATTCTGATTCCGAGAGTACAATTAGTCTTTGCTCATTCTTCACACTGATGTGTGCTCAGACCAGAAATAACAAATACATTTTTCAGGTTTTGGTGTGTGTCGACCGGAATCTAACAAATGTTCTTTCTCAATCAAGGCGGGCATGCTAACCATTCTACCAGAGAATCAGTCTTGTATGAGTAGTAACTCGCAGTAAAATCGGTCTACTATTTGATGCTTGTCATTTATTGCATCATTTCATTAAAACGGGAGGGAGGCTTTGGCTCATCAAGCTAGTTTTACCCCGCCACCTTTCATTGAAGTACATGTACCAAGCTAGGAAAGTGTGCGGTCGCGTATTTGTATTAAATACAGGTTAGAGGAAACCGAATGGGCAATCAAGACTGAACAATCTAGAGAACGTGGCAACATTGGGTACCCAAGAATCCAGACGAAGACAAATAAAACAAACAGAACACACACATAAAAAAAGAAAATATTTTGCAATTGGATTTTGGAAATGTATCGACAGTGTGGTATTCTTCGTTTATCATCTCATTTATCGGTCAGTCTTTAAGAAGAGTTGGCAGATTGGTAATCAGAATATGTAAAACGAAGAACAGAAAATTGAGTTCAGATATTTAAAAACACTTTAAGTATTTGTATGTATAAATTTATTCACCACACTTCTAATATGGATGTCTGTACTCATATATTTAAATAAATCCCCAACACTCTTATTTGTTTAAATCATGCATTACAAACTGATAATTAGCATATCGATCATTAAACCACGACTGTTCAATCTTCCGTAAATGGTCGTTTTCGGATTAAGACGACCGAGTTAAGACGAGTGCACGTGCACTCGTCTTTACTCGTTGTGCCATCCAATCAGAACACCTCTAACAAGAAAACAAATCGTTTAAATATATATGCTCAGCAGGGAATGTCACATTATACACCCTGTCTGATACATGAATAACAGACATATTTCGGATTTAACCATTGTTTTTTTTTTCAAATACAGACTCCAGCCGTATTAAATATATCTGTGTCTTTTAATTTCATTTGTCCTATTTCTAGATGTCCTTTTCCGTACCTTTGACGTCATTCTTCAATGACGTCAAAATATGTGTCACGTCATATTTCATGTATCTCATGAAGGAAAATAATGTACCAGTTTCAATAAAATATTAGTGAGAAAAGCTCAAATATCAGAAGGAAGCTACTTAGTTTATCAATCGGTGTCACAAAAGTCAATTTTATGTGATGTGTATTTCATAACGCTCAATGATATTGATCTGATAATTAATGCAAATTAGTTACTGATCAATGGCGGGCGTCTCTAGAAATTCGCGATAGTGAAAGTTGTTGGTTTACGGAAGAAATAGGTACTTACATGCGTTGTTGGGAAAGCCCGGGTGAACTTCCACTCGTGATATAAATTTTTGTTTCCTTTTGCTCGTTTCGCTGCGCTCCACTCGCGAAAAGACATAAAATTGTATCACTCGTGGAAGATCACCCAGTCTTTCCCAAGAACGTATGTAAGAACCTATTATGTTTTTATCTATTTATTCCAGAGGTGTTTGATAACTGCAGACCTCGCTAACTTAACAACCTTAAATCCAACTAATATTGTTTTCTTGTCAATATGTATAGACAATAAATACCTTTTTATGATATTCAAATCAAAACTTTACAAACTAGCAGACATTAGATGCATGATGTGGATAAAAGCTCATTTCATTCTTTATGAAGACATTGCCAACAATTAAGACTTTTGCCCAATTATTATGGACATATACACCAAATTCAATATCCTTGTACATCAATAACTGACTTTATTCTCGTGGATCAAATAGTGTTACCTGCCTCTTCATCTTTCATCACTGATTAGACAGATTCTAAATGAAATAAATATGTAATTCAATTAGTAAGTAAGACTCATATAACAGAACATTCAACCGAAAATGCATTTTAATAATGTTAATATCATATCAACACAATAAATATTATCTCTGCATACGTTTTTCAATAAAATGGTCGTTGGTTTTCACCGTTTACTCAGGTTACCTCCACCAATACATCTGACCGATACGATACAATTAAAATATTGTTGAAAGTGGCTCTAAAAACCATAACCCTAACTCTATAAAATGGTCTTCTGCTGGACCCAGTATCCTGGTTACACATCTTTATTTGTATTACAAATCATGCATACTATGTTTATATTTGAATTAAACATTTATTAAAGCAATAATGATGTTGTTAAACAGGAGAACCCCTATCATAGCACACCACCAATTCGTCTGGTTGTCTGTATCAACAAAGGTACAATGTCTTATTTTATTTTGGTGCAATACGTTTATCATGTGTTGTCTCTCTGTTGATGCTACATCATCGAAATTAAACTTTGCCCAAACAGGCTAACTACAGAAGGACATTTAGCAGCTAAATTAGTTGATATTGCAAAGTGGACGGATGAACAGAGGCAAATTGAAGAAGATCTTAGACGAGAAATCCAAGAAAAAGCAAAAACGATGTAAGTGTTTACGATTTTTGCTATTATCAATATAAGTAATAATTCTAATAAAGGAATACACAACACAATATGGGAAGTCATGTTTTCGTCTTCAGCCATTGCTATAACATAATTCTCATTTACAAAACAATATATTGAAAAGAACGTTCAAACAATAATACACCTATTTTACGTACATTTATACCAACTGAATGATTGCTTCTATTCTAACATTGATGAAGCTTAAAAGTTTGTTTTTTACCTTTTTTGTGTAGCTTATGCTAATCATTTTGCTTTGTATTTTTCATTGATTAAAGTAATGCACAAGATAAAGAATTAAAAATAAGGTTGTCGAGGATTAAAGAGATAAATTCTGCATCTGATGCTCTGAATAATGAAAACAACAAGTTAAGGCAGCAAATATTTGATAATCAGAAGGAAGCAACCCAACAACAAATACACCAATCACACAAACTCGAAGTGGAGAATGATGGATTTAGAAGAAGGTAAAACAAATTAAAACATATTTTTATTACACACTTCAATCAAGTAGTAACATTGTCTGCCATTTTAATTTATAATTCCTGGAATTTCTCTTATGCAACGAAAGATTAAAAACAGTACTGACCAACATTTTCTCCAATATCAACACAACGAATAACAACCTCTCACGTCAAAACTGACCACGACAAATAGCATTGGACATCCAGTTCTTGGGTCGAGACTAGGCTAGGGGTGTCAACATTTCTGGAATTCAATACTTGAGTACTCGGAACAGATATTCGCGACTACTCCAGTACTCCGAAGACACCTCAACATTCTGAAGAAATCTACGACCCGAGATTATGACTATCATTATTCCGTTGATTATCTGTTGAAATACAAAATTAATACCAAATTACGTATGATCCGACTATACAGATTTGATGACCATATAGATACAATATGTATCTCTGAAATCCTTTGACGATTTGAAGAAAGACCAATACCAAATTGTGCTTTTCAGACAAACATTTGACAAATATACGACTACAGTGCAATATTTAATTGAGAATGAAAATTTAATCTTTTTAAATAGACATTTATTACACAATTAATAGAAATGACAGTTACAATTATATGATTGATTAACAATCAAATGCAATTACGGCTTAATTGTAAGTTCTTGATCCGTAAATAACATAATCACTGTACAAACACCGCTATGAATACACCTAATCAGTTGTATGGAGTTCATTGCGGGGCACTTTGATTTTGCTCTTGTTCAGAAAAATGATCTGATCAACAACTATGGATGATAGTCTATTTCGAAGTTTTGTTACAATTAGTCCTGCAGATGAAAAAGTTTTGTTACAATTAGTCCTGCAGATGAAAAAATCCTCTCCGAAGGTACTGCTAACACACGTTTTGCAATAACTGATAATTGTGGATATTTGGTTTCTCTAACAGCCTACCACTCGAGTGGAGATTTTTCTAAGTCAGATTGTCGAGCAGATAACATTGTAACTTTTGCTCTGTTAATTGTGCATCGCAAAGAGTGCATTTTACAGTATTACCATTTAACGATCATTTAAAATAATTCCATACCGCTGATTTTTGTGGAGGCATTTTAACGTACCGATTTTAGTTCTAGCAACTTAGAACATACGGAAGAAGAAGAAGAACTGTATTCTTATTTGTTCACACTTAAACTTTACTTAGGGAATGTTTAAAGAGAAAAATGAAATGGAAAATGTTTAAAGATAAAAAAAAAAAGTTAGGCGAGTATTCGAGTACGAAAATTGTACTCGATACTCGGACCTTCCGAGTAATACTCGAATATTCGAGTACTCGTTGTCATCCCTAGTCGAGACAGACACATATATGTAACAGGGGTCAACCGAATAATTGGATCACTCCCCCCCCCTTGTTAACTGGATTTCCAAGAACAATATATTATGTATATGTATTGGATAATGAGGGCATGTACTTTGCATGTGGACCTTTGTGATGCATTCTCTCTTTCTCTGGATCCATTGTTCCACTGTATCGCTAACGATCTGAAGAAATGCTTAAAGGGGCATTATCTGCCAAGTCGTAAATTTTTGTTACCCATAAAAAACTATCAGATATGATTGATGCCTTAATAAAACGTGTTTCTGTAACTTATAAATGTTATGAAATGTTCGCGCATCATAGAAAAATCGTGCAACTGCTCGTGTTTTGAGCTCAAACAAGAAATAGACGCCATCTTATTAATTATTGACATTGCTTACGGAGTTTGTCGAATCGTCATTAAATCAGTACAACAATGCACTTATTTCTTATTTTTTGTGAATCTGCTTTTAGTCGATGTTAATTACGGACAAAGAACCATGCAAGTTGGCAGTTAATAAGCGACAAAATACAAATTATTCGTTTTTACCTGTCATTAGTAAGGTCAATTGCATACGGAAAAAGCGAGGTCAATTTATTTGCTTGCAAGCAAATAAGTAATCGATGGTAATTTTCGTTCTCAAAAGGCTGCAAGTGGTTCGATAAGCTGTTTAATGTGAAATATTTACCTTTATTTCATAATTTTAAATTTATTTACCAATTTCCAAAGCATATATTTCTTTTGGCCAAATTCGTAGCTAATGCCCCTGTAAGTATACCACTGGTAAAACGTCATGTTGACTTCTCATATTTGCTCTTTAGAAACCCTATGATGAATAAACAAATCAACATTATTATCCTAAACAAATATTCTATACGTGTATCACGGCATCCGGTCGTTTTCCTCCTCACAATTAGGTGAACAATAGCCGTCAGCCACAACGCCAAATGCTTGTTTTTTTATATTTCTTTTTTTGTTGTTGTATGTATTTGCCTACATTGAGGAAAGACATTTTTGCGTAATGACACGCTTTGCACGAACTTCCCAATGAACCTACATTATAATACACTACGTTTCCTCATACGCTATACCTACCTCAGTTTATTTTAAATATTCTAAATATCCACATGTAAGCAAATGTAAAGGTGAACCCAATTCATGTGAACTCACTTTCATGATGTTTTGTCTCTATCACGAACAATTACATGTGTTTATTGTTGTTACTAATTGTGAATACATGTATATATATATTTTAATCTTACTTAGTAGGAAATACGAGATTATCTAATTGCACACCTTAACACAGTCCAGAGTAAAGGAGTATAGATGTATATGCATTTAATTAATAATAATACATGTGTTCTTTTTTAGCTCACCTGACCTAAAGAGTCATGTGAGGTATTGCCATTACTTGGCGTCCGTCGTCCGTCCGTCATCCGTCCGTTAACTTTTCATATTTTAATCTACTCCTCTGAAACAACTAGGCCAAATGGAACCAAACATGGCAGAAAGCATCTATATAAGGTCCTCTATAAGAACCTTTCTTCATTTCGTCCCATTCCGCCAACAAATATGGCCGCCAAGGGAAATTCTTGTTTCTGATTGGTTAATGTTAAAAACATCTTCTCCTCTGAAACCGCTTGACCAAATGGAGCCAAACTTGACAGGAAGCATCTATGTAAGATCCTCTATAAAACTTCTTCATTTGGTTCAATTCGGCCAACAAACATGGCCGCTGTTACTAAAAATAAAAACATATGGTAAAATTGCACGTTTTCGGTAATAAATAAAAAACGTTAATAATATCAGATATCTGACGGGGTCAAAATGTTCAGCACAGCAAGATCGAACTACCCTGAAATTTTGAAGAAACTCTTATTACCTATCTTGGAGTTATTGCCCTTTTTTCATCAAATTTTCAAAATTTTAATACTTTTCGTTTTTTATTTCAACAACTATAAGAGATAGATGTTATCTTTAAACAGCAAACATGTACAGCATTTCAAGATTTACCTAGCCTGCAATTTTAAAGTAAATTTGATTACCCATCTTGAAGTTATTGCCCGTTTTTTCATCAAATTTTAAAAATGTTAATAGTTATTCATCATTTATTTCAAAAACTGTAAGAGATATATGTTAAATGTAGCTGAAAACATGTTTCGCTTGTCAAGATCTACATGCCCTGCAATTTTGAAGTAAATATGATTACCCGTCTAGGGGTTATTGCCCTTTTTTCATTATTTTTTTTAACTTAAACATTTTTGTCCGAAATTTCAAAAACTATTAGGGATAACGGTTAAGTGTAAATTCCTCAAATGTGCAGCATATCAATATCGACATACCCTGCAATTTTGAAGTTAATCTGAGTACCCAATTTGGAGTTATTGCTCTTTTTTCATAAAATTTTCAAAACTTTAATACTTTTTGTCCTTTGTTTAAAAAACTATAAGAGATAGATGTTAAGTTTAAACTGCAAACATGTTCAGGATATCAAGATCTACCCACCCTGCAATTTTTCAGTAAATCTGAGTACCCATTTTGGTGTAATTGCCCCTTTTTTGTTAAAATTTTCAAAATGTTAATACCTTTTGTCCTTTATTTAAAAAAACTATAAGAGATAGATGTTCAGTTTAACAGCAAACATGTTTAGCATGTCAAGATCTACCTCGCCTGCAATTTTAAAATAAATCTGATTACTCTTCTTGAAGTTATTGCCCTTTTTCATAAAATTTTAAAAATGTTAATACTTTTCATCCTTTATTTCAAAAACTATAAGAGATAGATGTTAAGTGTAAACTGACAACATGTTCAGCTTGTCAAGATCTACATGCCCTCCAATTTTGGAGTAAATCTGATTACCCGTCTAGGAGTAATTGCCCTTTTTTCATCATTTTGTTTAGCTCACCTGGCCCAAGGACATTATCTGCTATGCATAAATATAGAAAACAGTTAAGGTAATGATTATCTCCCTATGAAATTTGATTCAGTATCATTTTATTGTCAGGTGAGCGATACAGGCTCAGTGGGCTGAGCCTCTAGTTTCTTTTTCTTTTTTCTTTTCCGAAAAGGATAAATTAATTTTATAATTTTATAATTTCAATTTTCTATTATCAAAATACCTCCATTTGTAACACACAAACAATGTAGTTATGATAAAATCTAAAGTTCTCCTTCCCCAGACATATATTGTCTTAGCCGATTTTTAACTACACTGTTTAAGCCCCTTGGTTTTATTGCTCCAAAGAATTTTACATTATGTGACTTTCCAATCTTTTGGCTTTGAGCATAGCTGCTTAGTGTTTTTCAAGAAACGCACCGTGTACACTTAATTTGATATTTACGTTTGTTTACTTTATTGAATTATATACTTAATGTTTGTCAAAATGGTGTTCGGTTATTTGTGCGCAACGTCATTTTCAGCAGTTTTTCAGCTATATCGTGACTACCAGGGGAGAAAACTCGTACTAACACGGGAATCCCACAGCAATTGGTAGATTTGTGGAATCTGTGACATTTGAGTTGAAATAGAACCACGTACCAATGTTAGTGGTGATTGCCTCAATGACTTTAACCGGTAGGTCACCTAGTCTCCCCTCTTGTCAATACACCTGCATTTGTAATGCAATATGGACATATGCGAAACGTACATGTTTATAGATCAACATAACTACTTTCAAATTTGTAGTAGAAAAGATATCTTATATTTCCGTGTGATATTTTTTAGATCATTGTTTGTTCGTTTGTCTTGTTCAATATGGAAATTCTATCGTCTATTTTCAATTTAGCTTCTCCTTGCCTCTTCTTGGTATCTTGAAACTTTTCTTCGAAAGCATATTTACAAAATAAAGTTTTGTTTTTTGGAAGTTCCACTAACACTTCGTTATCTTTGTAGCTTAAATCGTATGAATACGGAGTTGCAACAAAGAGCAGCACATATTGAATCACTCCAGCGTGCATTACAAGATCTAACATATCAGATTAATAATAAGGACGAGCAAATACGGGACGTTAAAAGGGAGACGGATGACTTGCGAACAAGGTAGGAAATGAATGTCAATCGTTTTATTTACAGGTGTATGTACATATTATATATATGATATACTTTCGATTTTCCATTAAAAGACAAATAAGATAATGAAATAGACAAAAATACCACACAGTCGGACCATAAAAATCGTAGAAACTTAGGCAAAATCGATACCCCTGACGTACATATACAGGACCGTTCACTCTCCTGGTACAATAATAGGTAAGTTAAAGCTGCTACAGATAGATGGTTGTACATTTATTTATTGTGATGGGTATTTTATTTCCTCTATCACAGCCAAGACTTTTACCGGACTTGACTGTATATATGAGTAGCATGGCGGGTCTCTAATAGGAAGCAGGAATGATTACCCTTTGCGAACACTTAATGTCTTTTACGTTCTTATTTCGTATTTTGATTTCCGCATGAAAACGATATTCGGTTCGTCTCCACCCCCAGTTGTTTGCAGACAGCTATTGCCTTATTGGGTTTTTGCTGTGTGTATGTTTTTGCATATGGATATGTCCAACATTTTATCCTATCAAATGTCGTTCTGGGTTTCTTGTTGCGATGTCAGCTACGATTTATTTACCAAGACGATGTTCGGTTCGTCTTTACCTCTAGTTGTTTGTAAGGGGAGGGCGGGGGATGTATATCTTATTTATGTTATTAGTGTTTGCAAGTAGTGAACATGAGTAAATTACAACAATTTACCATTAGTGTTATTGTTGCCTTTTATCAAATCTAGTTTGTTAAATAGTCAACTGTTATTTGGACAGAGCTAGTGAATATAATGTTTATCTTTGTGAAAATGGAAATCGGTGTATTTTTTTACGTTAAACTTCAGACCAAAGTCGTGAATTTTGAGTTATTGCTTTTGAAACGGGCCAAAATGCAATGATATAAAAATATATTGTAGTCAATCAATATGCGTATAGGTGTTAAATTTCGCGGGAATTATTACTCGCTACTATGAAGGTCAAAAGTATTCACTAGTTGTATCTTCACGTTTGTTTTCACGTCAGAGAATCCACATTTTAAAGGAGGGTATTTCTGCGGGTTTTTATTTTCACGAATGTATGGTCCTCGCAAAGATAGCGGAAATAAATCCCTCGCGAATATAAACATTTAACTCACAAAAAAACAGCCTTGACCAACAATTCTTTGCTTTTACTCTAGAATAATGTGTGCCTTTCGGGGAATCAGTACATACCAATTTTGGTTTAACTGCACCGGGTGGCGAATCTACGATCTGATCTACAGCACTCAAAACGGGTCAAAATTCTATGATATAAGAACAAATTGTAGGTAATCAATATATGGTAGAAGTGTAAAGCTGCGTCGGAATTACATTCGCTACTATGATGGTCAAATGTATTCGCTAGTTTTTAATTTTGCCGTTGACTTTACGTCAAATAATCCACTTTTTAAATGAGAGTCTTTCTGCGAGTTTTCGCGAATTTATTGGCCTTTCGAAAATAGCGAAAATAAAACATTTAACTCATGGAAACAACAGTCTTGACCAACCAGTCTTTGCAAGTACTCTAGAATACTGTGTACCGCATCGGTGGCGTAATGGTTGTCGTGCTCGCCTCTAATGCAGCAGATAGTGAGTTCGAGCCCCGATCGGGTCAAACAAAAGACTAGAAAATTGGTATTTTGTTGCTTCTCCGCTAAGCACGCAGAATTAAGGAGAAAGAGCAATGACTGGTTGGCTCGGAATCAGAATAATGTGTCCGAGTGAAGCGACATGACTACCCGCGGATTGTTGTTTCAGTGAGCTAGCACTCAGTGTGTTGGTCTAGTACAAAGCGGACTTCATCATCATCTCATTGAAAAATTAACTTGTTCACGCCATGCTATAGTTGAAAAATTGCTGAATTGGCGTTAAGCAACAATCACTCATTCACTCACTAGAATACTGTGTGTTTTGAGGCGAGTCAGTATATACCAATTTTGGCTTAACTGGACCGGAGTCGGATCCGTGATGATCTACAGCACTTGATGCGAGCACATTGACCATAATACCACCGATGCTAAGACGACTGGACTGAAGGTGTCGATATATAATTCAGTGCGCACGATGCAACGGTGATTGGAAATTTGACCTGGGAAATTTTAATATTAATATTATTTGCAAAACTATTTTGTAGGTTAGATAGCCTTGCTGGTGATGAGCTAACGAAGGACACTCCATCAAACACTGCTCTCGGGGATCCAAATCGTTCAATGAAAATCGCAGAAAAGTATGGTGAGCTGTATGATAATGAATGGACGGATGCTATTGACTGTACGGTCGAAGTGAAGGCACTTTATCCTGAGATGAAAACGGCAGGTATTGAAGAAGTAATCATACGTCATATATATCAGTTAGTGATGGTAAGCTTACGTTTATTAAGGTGAGGTTAATCCACTGATATCAGTGTGTTCAAGTATATTGGATATTTCTTATCATAAAATAATAATATAGGTAGTTTACCTTCTGTGTGTTAAGTTGGCTGTTTAATTTGGATTTTGTAGTCAAACGATAACGACGTGAGATGCACTTGGTTGTATATCAACACAGTTCAACATCCTGATCGATATTCTCGTTAGAAAGGATTGATGAAACCAAAGGGTTAATCTTTGGTCACTCTTCATTCAATGGCCAAATGAAAGAGGACAACACTACATATAGTGGTCGACAACAGTACATAGAAAACTAAATATTGAAAAAACACAAACGGCATTGAAAATTCTGGTGAGCTATGGTGCTCCAGAACATAGGCTGAAGATTAGTGGTCGACAACATTACAGCAAATATTGAAAATCACAAACGGCATTGGAAATTCTGGTTAGCTATGGTGCTCCAGAACATATGCAGAAGATTCAGTAATTCTTGTTCCACTTGTGGTAACCGTCATATTACTCTTATTACCCGACGATTAGTCACGAAAGAAAACCGTTTGGCGACATTATGGCTTTAACAAACAGAACATAGATGTGGTCATATGTGACATTTATACGGCGTCACGATTAACCAAGTCATGAAAGCGACCAAACAATCGATGGGATGACTTCATCTTAGCCAATAGGTACCCTTGGTTCAGTAGCGTCCTTATTTGGAACTGCTTTACCTTCCACAGCACACGAGTTCACCCATTGGTGATAGTGGGCTTCATGTTGCTTAATCTTTAGTTTTCTGTGTAGTATATTGTATATCATTGATTGTCTTTTTTTCTATTGTCCATTGTATTGTCTGTTCTCCTTCGTTTGCATCTTTGGTATCATTACATTTTTTTTATTAGCAAGTCTCATCTATCAACGAAATACTGATAGGAACAACAAGATGGAATATCATATCCAATTAAAGATGAATAATCCATTAGTGTGTGGTGCTGGGATGTTTCTTCATATAATGTACAAAATGGGATAATCGAAATAATCTTTCTTTGTTTAAAAGTTTCGTTCCCAACTTGAACTAACTGTCAATGTCATGATATAGGTAAATGTATGAAGTGCAGACCTAA
Source organism: Gigantidas platifrons (assembly GCA_002080005.1). Lineage (NCBI taxonomy): Eukaryota > Metazoa > Mollusca > Bivalvia > Mytilida > Modiolidae > Gigantidas > Gigantidas platifrons. The sequence continues at coordinate 77,887 of MJUT01062765.1, read as the reverse complement.
CTGTACCTGTGGTGTCCTTTATGTCCTTTATGTCAAGTTGTATAGCAATCAATTGTTCGGTTGAACGTTTCCTATCTTAACCAATAGTTCCTGAATGCTTAGCGTTAGTTGGATATTCATCGAAAATCAAAGCTCGACAGCTCCTCATACCATAGAAGGTAATATGAAATTATATACATATCATCTTTCCAATAATATGAAAGATCATTGGATGGTCCTATCTAATATAATTAATGTTTGTGTGAATGTTCAACATCCAGGAAGGCCACAACGTCAGGGTCTAGTGACTCAGAATTAATTTGCGATGCAACATTATGTGCTAAAGTTTGTCAGTGACTTGCGACAGATCGCTGTGTTTCTCCGGGTACTCTGGTTTATTTCATCAATAAAACTGACCACCACGTTATAGCTGGAATATTGTTGAATATGGCGTTAAACACTATAAACCAAACCAAACCAAGATAGAATCCATTTGTGAATTTAAACGTTTAATTATGCAGATTTAAGTAATTTTTTTTGTGATAGATACATATTATAAAGCACATTATAAATGACGTTCGATATCAAAGACAAAATTAATCTCTCAATTCAACATCTTCAGTGTCATAATCAAACAATATCATATTTTATAGTGCTGTTATCGTGAATGTTTAGCATTGTCTAAAGAACAATTAAAGGATGTCGGAAACATGATAGTAAATGCACTGAAACTCAACACCAAGAGAGTAAGTATATACTTCTTTAAATCTAAAGATATTTTATGTTAGCATTTTGAATTAAAGAAAATAAAATGAAATGAAAAACAAGACATAAAATACCACACGGAATTAAAAATACCATACTGTCGGAACGGCTTTAAAAATACCATACAGTCGGAACGATTTTAAAAATACCATACTGTCGGAACGATTTTAAAAATCAAATAGGAAAAACGTAGAAAGAGGCACCATTAATACCACAAACACACAAATACATGACAGCTCAATTCCCTCCCTTGCTATATGTACTTAAATATAACGTGGCGGTATAACCTTGTTGTATTGGCCCAAACATCTAATCTTTGTGAAACGATGTGGTCATAAAAGTCCTTTCCTCATGTGATTAAAATGCACACCCTCGTATATAACCAGGCGAACAGTGTTGTTATAGAGAACACTATAGTTTTGAACATTATACATAATATATTTAATCTTCGTGTAAATAGACAAACGTAACATTAGTTCATGTATTACTAATGTGGTTGATTGATTGATTGATTGATTGATCAATTGTTGCTTTACGGCAAGAGGCAAATATTGAAAGCATGTACAGGAGGAGAACATAATTCAAAGAGGAATGGCAAAACCAGCCCATCGACTCAAAACTGCCACTAGAAAAGTATGTAGTGCTGTGTAGGGATTTGGAATTTGTTTTTATATAGCAATTATAACGTGGTCTGTACAGTACAGTAAACATGACACTCTCCCAACAGAATGAGATGGAGATGCCCTCTTTCCTACATCAGAGGACGTTCTGGAAAACTGTATGAGTGGAACCCTGGAAACCGTCCCAAATACCACGTAATGGTTTGGAATATACACATTAGCGGCATTTAGCCCACTGATAAAAAGCACACTACCAACTTTACAACTCTTCATATGGAGACATGAGCAATAATTTATTTCAGATAGGTCTTTATATAGGCCGATGTGCATTCAACTGGAATTATTGCAATGTGACAATATCTGATAGATGTAAATATGTATAAAGTTGATTTTCAGATGTCTTTCTTGCTTGGTTTAGCTGTCTAAAAATACTGAAATCGAAGAATAGAAGACAATGTAATGACCAACAAAACCTGGACATAATATACTAATCCAAAGTCGTTAGTGTAAAACTGTCATCAAACGTCCAAAATAGAGACATAATTGCACATGCTATTTGTTTTGTTATTTAGCTTTCCAATCTTCTTACCTTGATCGTCTCTTATGGAAATTATTCCAGATACGCGTAGTGCGGACTAATGTAGACATATATGTTTTTATAAATTACTTTCAGCGCTTTGGCACGAACATGGTCTATTAGATATTTGCTTTTGGAAATTTGGACTTCCTAAATCATGTAATTATTTTTAAAACCAATACTCTCCTCTCTGAGGCATGACCTTTGCCTTTTTTCTCTCTTGGGTATCCTTTGTAGTCTCTTTGGTGTTATTGCTCCTACAAAAAAAGGCTATTAAGCATTTAACGTTCAGATATTTTGTCTTTGAGCGTGCCTGATATGGGTCCCCGTAGAGACGCGTCGTGTAAACTAAAATAGATATGTACCTTTTTATTAGTTACTTTCAATTTCCATTGTGTATTTTTCTCTATTTATCAATAGCATGGTACAAATATACCTTGTTGTAAGGAAGTATCCAATATCAGAAGACAAGGTGCAGCAGAGTATGCAGACTATTTGTTCCAACACAAGGTAATAATCTAACAATGTAATGGGGAGGGGGGTGTCACAATTCACCATGTACATATAACTCATTTATAGAATAACGGCAGCTATGTATATCGAGACAGACCTTGTCGCTATTATCACAGAGATTTCGTTTGCACGAGATGTGTTGCTAGTGATAATGTATCTCGAGACACTCAAAACGACAGTTAATAACGTCATAGTGTGTTTGACGTCACACTGACCGATAATTTACAGTAACAGAGTCAGATCTTAGAAGCTGACGGTATCTCTCATCGAGATGAAAGACAAAATGTCGAAACAATTAATACTCGTCTATAACTGCCTTTCAACGTGTTTATGCTACATCTATATATAATAAAAAAGCGTTTATTCCTTTCCGTTAACTAAGTGTAAAGTTAGATAGTCTTTCATGTACATTTACATCAATATACTGTATTACTAATTTTCTTAATTAGGAGAGCTACCTCTTTGTGCCAAAACTCCTCTGGACTTCCGAACGTCTGGGAAGTTGTTTCATGTCATTTAGTTTTGTCTTGGTATATACTTCTCTAATATTATTCTGCTGTTTTTTCAAAATATGTAGGAATACGTAGCAGCATATGAAAATGAATATTTGAGAATATTTTCCTGAACAATTTTAACTGTGTATTTCTTTATCAAATTATAAATCATGTGAAAAACAAAGTCCATGCGCTTACAAGACACGGTCAGCTACACTCTTATGCTTGAATTGAGTCGCGTTGCGAATGTCAAATATCAGGTGATAAGTTATATTCGGCGATCAGTAATGCCCGAAGAATGAAGGACTGGACTTTGACAACGACGCACGGAATATACCGCTGTTCATCTGTGACATTAATTTGACCGTAAAACTTTCCAGGTGATGACGTCAACGTTACCACTAACAACCCTTGGTTCTGTGAACTTCTTATCAGCAGCAGCCCTGTTGTCAAGGAAATAATGATTGCAAACACAATCTCTGGAACTGAGAGATACACACTCCAAATAGAGAGTAAACAATGGATATCATATTGATTAAATAAAAAACATAATTATTTTGCTATGGTAGACAGAAAGCATATTTTAACAGCATTCCTGTTTTTATGTATATGTTTAGGTAATTGTCGACAAAATTGTCTTGTCTGATTGGGAATACGTACACAAAAGCAAAGAATTGTTTGGACTTCTGACGCAAACTCCATTTTTCGAAAAGTGTATCCATCTTTGTTGGCATATGGCTATTAAAGATCCTGTTATGCACTTAGACGAAGAGCTAACTCCAGACACAACTTATGATAAAAGCGTTTACAGGGAATTTGCTAAAAGTGGTGATAAAGTTACATTTGTTGTGTGGCCGGCTCTATTTTTACATGAAGGCGGACCATTGCTAAATAAAGGAGTTGTTCAAGCATATTGTTAATACATATATAGGCCAAGGATTATTATATGTGCCAATATATATTATTTATTCATTTATTAAATGCAAGTCATGACGATGTGTTGATCTATGATTGTCCATGATTAGATTCTATACAATTACTAAGTTTCTGATTTGACACTTGTGCAATGTAAATAAAATACAATGGAGACAATGAAGAGTATATGCAGAAATGACAAAAACCAATGTATATATTTAATTATGTATTAGTCTTATGGAACGTTTTATTTCAGTTTGCTATGTCTTGGTATTTTATTAAAATAAAAGTTAAAGCACTTCATTTGTTTAAAAGGTACTTTCTACATCATCATTCTTTTAACGACCTCTACTGACATGTTATAATATTAAAACATATACGATAAACCTATCATATATATATATGTAAAATGTTAATATAGTCGTGCGATTGACGAATATAATAAAAAAAAAATAAAACAGAATTCTGGAACTTCAAATATATATTTATATATTTGTCTGAAATAAATAAGTTTTCCCTTCTTAGAGTTCAAAGGAGTCGCTGTGGTCGTGATCGTATGATCATTGGATTTTCAACTATATATGCCTATACCAGTGCCTATCACCACTAATGTTGTGAATTCGAATCACGCTCATGGATAGGTGTGTTCAATACAACATTATGTTATAAAGTTTGCGGCAGTCCAGTGGTTTTCTCTGGACACTCTGGTTTCCTTCACCAATACAACTGACCGCTACGATATAACTCAAATGTTGTTGAAAGTTGAATCTAACACCATGACACTAAACCCTATATAAACTCGTCAAAGAGGTTATGCTATGTAATTAGTAAAGACAATTTTGATTTAGATATTTTAACAGACAAATAAAATCAAATCTTGTAAACGTAAATGGATGCAGAGATAGATGATGCATTTCATTGTATTCTTCAATGTCAATATCTGGGAAATGAAATATATATAAATTGAGTTCATATGTTTTAAACAGAATACAGATTTATAATTATGTCAATTAATACAAATACGAAATGAATAAAGAAAATGTGCATTGCATTCTTTACATGTGTGTTATTTTATTTTGTATTAATTTATATGGTTGTAGACTATCTTATATTAAAATGTTTTGTATATATTCTTGTCCGTCAGTATCATGTGTTTGCTTTGTTTTTCATTCATTTTCTTTGTATGTTAATTTGACGAATGTTTTGTACCACTGTTTCAACTGTGATTTTTGTGAGAAATAAATAATCTTGAAAATTTGAATTTAGACAATAAACCTAT
>MJUT01062765.1:41965-59217 GCA_002080005.1 Gigantidas platifrons | reverse complement strand
TTCTAATAAAAATAATATAGCGCAAAACAATTATATACAGCAAAGTTCATACCGGTATACAAAGTGTTTTGTTTTTCTTCCTCCAATGAAACCATTTATTTTGATGGTGCATAAGCAATTAGTGTAGGTAATTCTTAAAATATATTCGAGTTAATGATTTAAATCATTTACCCGTTACAAATGTTGACATATCCTCCTCATATGTTCTATATGATCTCGCCTTTATTTGTATATATCTGTTTATTTCTGTACTTTATTTCAGCTTTATGTAAATTTGAATTTTGTGTAGATTATGGGGTGTGTTGCTTTTTCGGACACAAGAATTATCATGGCTGTCCATACAAATCTGAATTTTTTTTTTTAAACCCAATGGGTAATTCTCGTGAAGGGCATAGGGCAGCTATAGGTTTATCTAAATATAGGAGGAAAAGGTCAGACTCCTTCGAATTTCGTGCTGATTTATTTAATAAAATATTACTTACTAATCTAAGATGGTGTTGCCTGTTCATAGCTTTAGTATTTCTTCAGAGTTTAAATCCAAAATGTCAACATTGTCTTCATATTATCAGTGCTACATTTTATTCTCATTATTGGAAATATTGAATTTAATCCTTGTCCAATAACAGCTGACGTATCGAGTTCACCTTAATTCCATAATGTTTCAGAAAATACTGTCTCCGTATGTAATCTAAATATCCGTAGTATACGAAATAAGATTGAATTCCTCCAAAACTTTGTGGATGAGTTTGATATTGTTACTATAACCGAGTCTTATCTCGATTGTAATATTGATACTTCTGACATTGAGCTCGAATCCTTCTCAAAACATCCAATGCGACAAGATCGGTCAAAAGCAGGTGGGGGTCTTTTAATTTATACCAAAGATGATGTCACCGTCGAACAACGAAATGAATTTGAAAATGATATAGATGAAACTTTATGGGTACAAATCCGTGCCAAGGGTACAATTTTTACTCTGTAACACTTATCGTCCGGAATGGACAGATAACGACTACTGGGCACGATTGGGATGGTTAGTCAGTTTAATGAAAACATAGTTATGATGGGTGACCTCAATTCCGAATTATTAATAGAACATAATAATAAATTACTTTATACTATGCAAGTTTTTAATTTGAAAAATATTATAAATAAACCTACACGTGTGACAGATCATAGTAGCACTTTACTGGATCCAATAATAATTAGTGATACTATGGAATGTCTTTACTCTGATGTATTAAAATTACCCTCTAATATAAGTGATCATGATGCATCTGTGGCATTCATTAAGTGTCCCCGAGGAAAATCCAATTGTTTTAAGAGAAAAATTTGGCTCTATGACAAAATGGATGTTAATAAATTTAGCAACAAAATAGAGGGTACAGACTGGCATGAACTCCTTGGTAATGGTACAAATGTGGATGATAGATTGATTGATTGATTTTCTTTATTTCCTCCATTGCTGAAGATTTTACAATTTTATAAATACACTATAAACTTAGATAACACATATACATAATATTAAATAACATGAAAATATTAATATAGAATATTATATACAAAGTATTGACTCCATATTATTAATCACAAATCTCAATGCCCAAAATTGTATTTGTATTTGAGTAATACATCTGTGAATCTGTCATAAATTTGGAATATATGATTAGCTAAGCAGTACATCAGCTTTTGCCAGATATCAGAATTTATTGAGTCGATGAAGTCGTTCGACCCTCCAAGTATTGCTATGAGTACATCATCTTCGTCTTGATCGAAAAATGTCACTGAGTCGGACACTGACAGTATATCAATAATAGCGTAATATAGTTTATTTCGTAAATTTAACAGTTCAGAGCAATGAGTAAAAAGGTGTTTAACTATATCAACAGTATAATTGTCACAGAGTGTGCATTGTCCTTCTTTAATTGTCATCGCGCATAGTTTAACCATGATCAAAAGTTGTTTGGTAAGAATTGGATTTACGGCCGCTAGTCGCAGAAGACGATGTTCAGTTAAACAATTAAGGATACAGTAAAAGCGATGAAGTTCTGGTCGACACTGAACTGACAACTTCCACTTATTCTCTTCGTTGATTTCAACGGACTGAGAGACGATCCTCGACCACATACGTTTATCCGGGATATAAGCATCTGTTAAATAATTTTCTAAAAATGATAGCATGTCGTATCTGACGAGAGTTTTGACAATATCATATGTCATTGAGCTGCTGTTAAGTTCACCAATTAAAATCTGACTTAAACGGAATCTGAATAGTTGTTAATGAATAGTCCAATGTTTTGCTCTGCACAATCGCCCATAGAATAGGAGTTTGAATTTATCCACAAGTCCTTCTAAAGTCCAAAGGCCAAAAACACTTATAGAAGAATCGGTAGGTTTTATCAAAACCATGAATATAACGAACGAAGTACCGCTGTGTTTGTTCAAGTATTTCTCTTTCGTGATTTGAGATCTGTCCCCAGATTTCGCAAGCGTAGAGTGCTGTTGGTAATACGACTCTTTCCCAAATAATAGAGTTTGTAATAGGATTCATTCCGTCTCGTTTTACACCAATACTGAAGTGCGAATGAAGATTTTGCTTAAGTTTAAAACAAGCTTTTTCGGTACGATCAAGTGTTCGTAAAGAGCAGTCAATGAACGTTCCAGCATAGATAGCACTGTGTTTTATCGGAATCACAACATCCCTAAGAATAAATTGGTAGTCCATATTGTTCTGTTTGACAGTTGGTTTGAGAGGATTGAACACAAGACACCTACTTTTTGTAGCATTATACTTAAGTCTCCACTGATGTGCATTATCATTTACCACGTTTAATAATGTTTGTAGGCCGCAATTTGTACCACTTAATAGTGTGGTATCATCTGCCGGTAAAACAGTTGGAATGTGCAATTGACCGATCATCAATCCACATTTATTTTCGAGAAGTTTCGTTATCAAGTCATTAATAAACAAACCAAATAACCAGGCTGACATTACACGTCCTTGGCCAACTCCTTGTTTTATCTGGAAAACTCGAATTGTTAATAAATTAAATTGTACATGAGCCGTGACAGTTTTATATGACATATATATAATTTTCCACATTTTCCCGGTAATCCCAATGTTCCAAAGCTTATAAAAAATTCCGTCTTGCCATATACGATCGAAGGCCTTTTCATTTTCTAGAAAAACCGAAAAAACTGTATAGACTTACGTTCCACATAGTACATAATTGCTTCTTTTATTGTATAAATAGCCGGTATCAACCCATGTTCTTTTACAAATCCGAACTGAAAGCCATGTGGCAGAGTAGTGTTTATACATTCTAAATGTTTTTGGATGCGACATAAAGAAAAAACGTTCTAACAGTTTTCCTACGGTTGACGTTAGAGTCACTGCACGATAGCTATTGGGTAAACTTTTATCTTTGTTGTTTCTTTTATAAATTGGAATACTACTCCCATGCCGGAACGATAACGGTAGATATTCGACTTTTATTATCATATTATACAGTCTAGTAAGATATTTCACAATTTGGTGGCCACCATATTGTATATGTTCATTTGTAATATCATCTGGACCTGGCGCTTTATTAAGTTTTAAAGATTTGATTTGATCACAGATTTCATCTTTAGTTATTACATTTTCAAGTACTCCAATCGGTTCATTGTCACTATTTTCAAAGTATGATTGAACTTTTGATGTTACTTCGGAACAGAAACTGTCATCAAAACTATCACTACATTGCTGTGAATAGAGATCACCAAAATAATCGGCCCATAAATTACACATGTTTTCGTCCGTATTGGCTGTAATTCCATCATAAGAAAGTTTTGTTACTGGTGGTCCGTTCTTACGCATGCAACGTACTTTTCGATAGAACTCGCTAATATCCATTTCGGCGGCACATTTAAAATCTTCAAACTTTTGTTCTTGCCATAATTTTTTAGCGGCTCTCTTCCGTTTGCGGAATTCTCGTTTTTTGTCCTTGTAATTAGATTAACTTGAGTTACACGGATCTCTCGGTTTATTATCATTTATCCATTGCCGTCTTGCTTTCCTTTGTTCGTAATGAAAGTCGTTTAATCTATTTTGTTTCCAAAATGGCTTAAGGTACGGTCGGAAAAAAACAAATGGTATACACGAATTTGCGGCCATGTGAAGAGAATTCGATAACAAATTAGTAAATTCTTCAATATCTTTTGAAGTCATATCATCCGTTTCAGAATCAAAATTTAAGAGTCTGTCAAGTTCAGTTTTATACATCATTCTTTCAAAATCATCGGCCTTTGACCATTTTAATTTGTTTCTGTTTAATTTCGCTCTACCTGACGGGCTGCTCAGTAAATCAATATTAAGATTGACAATAACAGGATAATGATCAGAAATTTCATATGGACAGTCACATTTTACCTCTAATAAGATTATGTCATTTGATAAATAATCTGGCAAGCATACATAATCTAACAACGTCTTTTTACTATAGTCTTTTGATCTAAATGTATAGAGAGGGTCACGACGACCTTGCACATTTGGAGCAGGACAACGATTTCTATTTTTCAAAAAACTAGTGAAAGCAATTGCTTTACTATTAGAATCATTTGAAATGATATATATATTACAGTCACCCCTTACAATAGTAACAGAGTCTTCACAATACATATCATAATACCCAGATCGTTCATCTAAACACTTCATATAAACATCTACAGAATAATTAGCAGAAGGAAGTAAAACACAAATAAAGCATAAATCATCAAAACTGTCGGAGGGCAGCTTTACACCACATAGTCTTTCATTTTCAATATTTAGCTTGGTTACTTTAAACTGCAAAGATTTTCGAACCAATATTGAAGTACCACCATAACCTTTTAGTTTACTATTGCATTTTGCATTAATGCTATATACTAAGTGAAACGTATTAGCAAAACTGCTTAAAAATTAGATATTTGTATCATTTAACCAATGTTCTGTTAATAAACATATGTCTGATTCATCTAGAACTTTTTTGAAATAAGATGTACCATACATGGCACGTCTCATGTTCTATGTAGAAATTCTTAACTTACTTAGTATTAAAAAATAAAATAAAGTTACTAAACTGAATGCTGCCATTGTGAACCTGCTTGATAGTTGTTATAAGGAACATAATCTCTTCAGTACACACCTCTTGGCCAGAAATGACTATCATTCTCAATTTTACTCTCAAAATCACTCTCTAATACATTGACACGCATAATATAATTATAATTCCTCCTATTCTCATATTTTTCAATAACTTTTCAAATGTAACATGCACCCCTTTACTCTCAGCATATGAGCGTACAACACTATCAACCAACTCAAAAGGTTTGTCAGCAATTACATTATAGAGGACAATACGCTTAGTGCGTTTTCTAACGACACCACGAAAAACAGCAGTATCATTGTCCGTAACTCGTCTTTCAATATGTCTCTCAATGTCATCGTCAACTTGCTTGGGATTTTCTTCTGTGTTACATAAATGGGAATAGTCAACGTAGTTATTTGCAATTGTTGTCGAGAGAATTTGTTCGTATTCATTTTGTAAGCCACTATTCATGTTGTGATGTATACTAGACGTCGAAATAACTGGTATTGCATGTTGATCATTCTCTATTGTTTGAGACACTGCACCACTATATGACTTTTTATTATTATCTTTTTGTGTCTTCAGTCTGTTGTCTATGTCGTCCAATATGTTGCTTATTTTGTCAGTATATTGTTTCTGTTGTTCCTTTTCTTGTAGTTCATTGTCTAGTTCTTTCAACTGTTGTTTGTGTAGTTTTGCTTCTGATTGTAATCTGGATATTCTCATTTGGTTTTCCTGAAATTCTATTTGAAGGTTTTCAATTTTTAAATCTTTCTCTTTCATTTTATTTCTTAACACTGAGATTTCATTTGTGAAATATTGTGTAAGCTTCTCTACATTATCAGATATAGGTTTCATAGTGTCAGTGATAATTTGTTTGATGTCCATTAGAATTGATAGTAAAATAGCACTATCTGTAGGTTTGTTGTTAGTTTTGTTGGATTGTCCGTTAAAAATGTCTGCCATCACGGCGTCGTGTTCATCAGTTACAACAGTTGTCCGTCTACTTCTAGAAATACATTGTTTAAGTTCTGACACATTATTTGCACCTTCTATATATTGAAATATTATGAAAATATCATCCGCTAGCTTTTCTCCTAGTGAGTGCCCATTTTCTCGTTGTGTTCTTTCAACTAATTTTGCTTCGTTGTATGTTTGATCTTGTTTTCTAATAAGGTCAAATAAAGAGTTACGTATGGGACGTATATCAATTACATCAGTATGTTGCAGAAGATATTGTTTGAAGCTTTTCCTGTCAAGTTGATCATTAAATTGACTATCAGTTAAATGATCTGTTTGTTTAAATATCGAATCATTAAATGAACCGGTATGTTCACTGTGATCCGTAACGAATGAATCGTTGTCACTCATTTTGTCGGAATAAGTGTGGTTTGAAATCTACTCACTGATATAACCAAAATTTAAATGTCTATGTCCAAATTGTTTTTCTGCAATATTTTCAGAAAATCCAAGATTATATTCTTGAAACACACACATAATGTTAGTGTCTAGTGATATTTCAGAGTTATTACATGACGTTATATCGCTGATATTTAAAATTTACTTACAGAGATATTGAACACAACTTCCACTTTGAAGGGAGATAATGAGTAAAAAAAAATGAAAACAATTTGGACAATATACTCCTAGAAAACTCATCAAATCCTAAAACATATTGGAAAATAATGAAAATGTTAATTAAATCAAACAAAGGTTCTTATAATATCCCGCCACTCCAAAATATAGTTAATGACCAAAATTTAGGTGATACTGTTTAAGAAGACAAAGATAAATGCGAACTTCTGAATAAATATTTTAGTTTGATATCTAAACTAGAGGAAGAAAATGTTCCTTTACCTGATTTTGAATCAAAAACAAATAGTATTATAACGGATATAAATGTAGAAATAAATGAAATAGTTGATGTGATAAGAATACTGGACCCGAATAAAGCGTCTGGTCCAGATATGATTAGCCACAAAATGCTTAAAATATGTCCTGAAAAAATTGCAATCCCACTTCAAATTATTTTTAATAAATCTTTGCAACAATGTACATATCCTTCTGATTGGAAATTAGCCAATGTGACAGCTATTTTCAAAAAGGGTATTTGTTCATTACCTTCAGACTACCGTCCTATATCACTTATCAGTTGTGTAGGTAAATTAATGGAGAGAGTTGTATATAAACATGCTTATAACCATCTGCAAATGAATAAACTGATCTATGAATATCATTCAGGGTGTTTACCAAAACATTCAACAGTTCATCAGCTCTTAGTAATTTATAACTCTATTCTGAATGTTTTAGAAATAAGGAAATTATTTGTTTTGTATTTTGTGACTTTTCTAAAGCTTTTGACAAAGTTTGGCATAGATGTTTACTACACAAGATGAACTCATATGATATCAATGGGAATTTATTCAACTGGTTTAAAAGCTATTTGCTAGATCGTAAGCAAAGGGTTGTCTCAAAAATTTCAGAATCATCACTAAGCAATGTTTCAGCTGGAGTTCCACAGGGGTCTGTGCTGAACCCTTTTATTTATCATTTATATAAATTATATTGCTTATGCAATTTATTCATTAAGTAGACTATTTGCAGATGATAACTCGCTTAGCTGTTCAAGTTCTAATGAATTGCACTTACAGAATGTTATTAATCATGACCTACAAGAGCTAGATACATGGTCCAAAAAATGGTTAATGTGTTTTAATCCATATAAAACAGAATTAATGTTGTTTTTTAATATTAATATTACAAATACTCCGACATTTTCCTTCGGTGGTAATGACATAATTTTAACTCAGTCCCATAAACATTTGGGAGTTACATTTACACGGTGTATAATCAAAACGCTACATTTCATATCAATTGGCGTTCTACGATACGTTTCAGATCGGAAAACGCTACATTTCGGATTTTACTATAGGGAACAGCGTCAAGGTAAGATATAGTGGTTAGGAAAACATTGATTTTTGATAGGATTTAACTTGTACAGTCAATTATTTAAACGCTTACGGAACTTTAAACAGTTCGATCTTTAAACGTAGACAACTTAAATTGTATTTGCATCTTAGATTATTGCAAATTTCAAAAAAGAGTGTATGATGTCAAAGAAATATATCCGCGATTGTCGTAGAAAATGAGTTGATACAACAAATAAAGTGAATAAACAAATATGAATGTATGTGTAACTTGTCCTTAATAGTATATAAAACTACTACACATTTATTTTGTTTTATAATTTTACTGTGAACTGTTCTACAAACGACAATTTCTTACTAATCTGTGTAACGCTTCTGTTCAGATTAAGGAGCTGATACTGTTCAGATTACCATGTAAAATTTACACGTGTGTATATCTATACATTTTTACACCTGCCTCTTAGCCTGTAAAATTACACCCTTTGTCGTATGTAGTTGCGTTCACATGCAGTATTTGCACAATGGTGCAAATTTACAAACCTGTGTAAAATACACAGGTATGTAAAAGTATGCATGTAAATGGGGCTTTATACTAATTGAATAGTTCAACAGTTCAAGAATTTTGCACACAAGTTTCGATTTCCAATTTCTAAATAGACCTCCATTTAATTCCACGCATGTATACATTCGATATCGTCATCACATACATGCAAACAACAAATTCATAATCACCTTCAGGCGATAGATCATAGTTCTTGTTGATAAAATCAATGGCGTAGGAGCCAGGGGCAAGGGGGCAAAACAAAGGGGCCAAACATATGCGCTTTCCCCTTTTTTTGCCAAAAATATCACTGAAACCTTTTTATACCCCGCCACATAAAGTGGCGAGGTATCATTTGATACCCTCGATTTAGTTTGATGTGTATGTCACTGTGGCGTCCGTCCAACCGTCCGTCTCCCAATGGTTTCCAGATGATAACTTGAGAACGGATCGAAGGATTTTGTTTTAATAATACAGTTGTTTAGAGTCCCCGAAGTGAAAGAGACAATCAATAATCAACAATCAAGTCAAAACTTCACAGTAATGGCCCTTGACTTGGTACAGACAATTCCAATGAAATGGGGGGAGGGGTGGCTCAATGAGTTAGGTCGCTGTATCTAACAACTCATACAAGCCTATCACCAATATGGCGTGGGTTCGCGCCCGGCTTTGTAAATTACAAAAAAAGGGTGCACTCGACTCGCAGCCGCAAGTGATAAAGTTTACCAGTTGCGTGCCCATGGTCGGTGGTTCTCTGCATCCATAAACAGTTTTTTTTTAGACTTAGAATCTTAAAGGAACCTATAGAAGCAAACTCAATCTATATTTTGGAATGTCAGTGCTGCGTATAACTTTGAATTCGTAAAGGAGTGGATCTAGGATTTCGTATACAGATAGAGGCCTAAGAACCCCTTTCTTTTTTCTGTTTCGCATATTTCCTCTTGTAGTTTAACAGATATAATATATTTTCATGCAAATAACCACCAAATAAACAAAGATACACGAGGTATTTGTGAAATAGAATGTGAAATATACATATCTTTTATTTCTGAAATCTTAAAAGAAGCGTTCTCTATAAATCTGTAGAGTAGCGTTTCCATATCGAGCAGTCATTTCATTAAATATGAAATGTTCCGTTCCCCAAAAATAAATATTTGGCTGTGCTTTACGGGTTTTTTTTCGATCGATGAAAAATATATATGTATATACAAAGATACTTTAATGTTTTTAAACAATTTGTTTGTTGATCATCTACATTCCTGCGTTAATTTTCTTTTATTTCTACAAAACGCGCGAGTATGAATCGAAGACGTCAGATGTTACGAGTAAATGTAAGATATATTTCGATCTTCCTTATTTATTGGTGTTTTTATATAAAACAATAATTTTATTGGAGTTCCGTAAGTCATTTGTTTTACTCAAAATTACCTGTCATTGTTGCTCATTTTTCATTTTTCTATCAGTATTGTTTTAAGTTCTTCCATTTTTTCCGAATAGTAGCGTTTTCCGATCTGAAACGTACCGTAGAACGCCAATTGATCTGAAATGTAGCGTTTTGATTATACACCGTGATCTAGTGATGATGGTAAACGGAACGCCCATGTCGAAGGCATTGCTAAAAGTGTATCAACACATTTAAGTGTATTGAGAAAATTAAAGTATAAATTAAATCGAAGAAATCTAGAAAAATTGTATCTAGTGTATATCAGACCTATTTTTGACTATGCAAGTGAATTGTGGGATAACTGTGGCTCTTGCAACTCTGACAAGTTAGAAAAACTACAGTTGGAATCTGCAAGAATCGTGACGGGATTGTCAATTTTTACTAGGACTGCAATTTTATATAGAGAAACGGGATGGGAAATTCTTTCTGCTAGAAGAACCAGGCGAAAACTACAGATGTTTTATAATATACATTACGGGAACGCACCTGAATACTTACGTAACTTAATTCCACCCACTATTCAGAGTACGACCGTATATCCCCTTAGAAACGGAAATGATATCATCATTCCATTTTGTAGACTATCTCTCACTAACAATTCTTTCCTACCGTCTACAATAAGGCTATGGAACAATCTTGACATTACAACAAGGAATTTAGATACTACATGAAAATTTAAAAGGGAGCTTAAGAGAGTAAGCGTTTCCTCCATTGAGCCTCCTCCAAAATACTTTTTTCACGGTCCTCGTAAGCTTAATATAATTCTGACTCAGTTGAGATGCGCAGCATCATTTCTTAATTATGACCTGTATAAGAGTAATATCATATTGAATCCTACATGTAGATACGGTGCTATTCGGGAGGACACTAAGCATTTTTTCTCTCGATTGTCCACTATACGAAGCAGCTAGGGTAATACTAATTGATAATCTAAATCAAATTGTGGATGTAAGAGAAATTGATATCGAACTCTTGACTCGTGGTAAATCTGATTTATCGTTGGAAGATAACGACATTGTCTTTAAAAATGTATTCGACTTTATTCGAAGGTCTGACAGATTCTTAAGAGCAGTTATATGTAATGACCAAAATGGGACAGAAATGGTATATCACGAATTTTGAAAGTTGTTAGACACAATAATAGCCTTGCATTAGAGTAACAAAACCTTGCAATGTTTTTCGGTAAAACACTCTCGTTACCATAGCAACGACTATTTATCTATATATGGAACCTGCTGACCAAATTGTAGTTGCCATACACATGGCTTATATTCAATATAAAAAAATATTTATACTGGTTTTGACAGTTGCTTCTGTATCAATTGATGATCTGAATATGTTCATCTAACAATATAGAAAATATTAGTGATTCTAATGCTTCCGTTTTTCAAAAAGGCCTATTGAAAGTTAGTTTTCGTAGGTTAATATGGGAAAATCACAGGCACATTCAAATCATTCTTATATAAAAACGCAGCATAGGAAATTATTCATATTGTGCTAGTAGTCTTGGTTACATATGTACAAACTAACAACAAAATATCTCAATGGGTATTTTTGTCACTAATTAATAATCCCTTGGACAAAATCTATGTAATTTGCCATCTCTGCCCCCAAAACAATTCTTAGAAAATACTCATTGAACAGCCTCTGTGAACTCAGTACTAAATTTGGATACAAGAAATCGTATTCAGAATAAAAATGTTCTATAATGTAACAGGTGGGACCCCTACAGTATGTGAAATATTTATTTTAGCTTTATTTTGAACAACTTTTATTTTGTCAAGAGTTATCTTTCTTTGTAACTAAGTGAACTCTCCTTCTAGGAGGTATGTTAAGTCCTTGAAATGATTTGCTTACAAGATTTTGACCTCCCCTGATTTATCTTCGTGTAGTATCATGAATATCAATGAAATACAAGTATTTTGTGTAACAAAAATGACTTGAAATGTAGGAGAAATATGGCTTGTTATTTCAATTACTTTGTTGACTCTGTAGAGTGTTCGAATGATAATGTTATTCTGAAAGATCATGCTGAGAAGGAGATACAAATAGTTTTCACAGAACGACTCACGGGGCGAACGGGATTCGGAGCGAAACGACCCGGATTCGTATATAATAGCCAGACAATGTCAATGAAAGTTCCTTAAACATTTGTTCTACACATTTCTCTCGTATCCTTGAAAGAAGCAGAAGAATTTATTTTGAAATTCCTCCATGAAGCAAGATCTACATTTGTACGAGGAAAAAAGACAGACTACTCCTTCTTCTACTGACGTTTCAAAATGTTATTTCAGTCAGAGAGAATTTTGGCGTTATTCTACCTGTACAAACTCGTAAGTGTATTAGAAAGTAGATTGAAAGTTTTTAGTGTTTTCAGTCATTCCAACAAACGGTATGCACTAGTGATGCAGCATCTTCTTTTAGAAAATCATACACCAGCAACTAGTAGTTATTTATCTGCGTAATCTGACAAGACACTCACAACTACTACTTAGGCACACAGACAAACAAAGACACCTATACTCATTTTAAGAACATTCAAGAACAATATCCTAGTTGAATATTTAACCTTGTACACTGCACTACTGTAGAGTGCTTCAAGCAGCAGATAATGACATCTGTTCTCTATAGACTAGTCTCCTCAAATATTAGAAACAGAAAACACTGTATATAGTTTTAACCCTAAATGTATAGTACAAAAATGATATGAAAAGAATCTTTTGGTTTCTGTGTACATATATATTGTTGCTAAAATTCTGACAATTATTTTTATATCCCACCCATACATCGTAACATGCATGGCAAAAGTTAACATCCTTGCCCGGCATGTAATCATCAAGCTTGATGGTGTACTGAACTACAAATGAGAGGAAGAAGCATAAGATTTTCACATACAGTAACAACTGCACTACATGTACCATTTAAGTACATATAACATAGCTTATTTGAGAAAAAAATATTAATTTGCTATCAAAATTATATGAACATTGAAAATTTGTTCTAATGTTCATTGATTGAATACCAACATGACCAAAGTGAAGCAACGTCGGTGCAACAATTTTGTGTCATGTATGTTGATTTTATGAAAAAATTGAAATAACAGTAAAATTTCACTAACAAATTTTAGTAATTCACTGCTATTAATGTAACTGTTGTCATTCTTATATTTAGTTATTACATATAGTATAACTAATCGTAGATTTTGAATATCAAAATAAGACCACGAGTGACCAAAGTACGCATAAGGATTAAACAAGTGGGCGGAACTTGTTCCGTCCACGAGTTTAATCGTTAATGTGTATTTGGTCACGAGTGGTCTTATTTTGATATTCAAAATGTATGATTTAGTTATACTGTTTATTTTATAGACTTTCAAAATTTCTTATATATTATTTTTTTTATTTGTATATTTGATTGCACGCGTGTGAATCTACGAGCAATGATACTACAGGGTTCAGTTGGAAGGATCTGCCATCTTGAAAATGTGAAATCCTATTTTTCATATTTACAACAATGTACAAAAATAATTAAAATGCTTACCTTGAAAGCTTATTGTAGTTAAATTAAATCACAATTGAAGCGTATACGAAGCCAAATAGTGTCTAATATTTACGTTTCAAACTGCAAGTCTTCATATGACGTCAATGACGTCATCTTGGTTATGTGCCAAAGTCATCAATAACATTTCGCAGAATTTTTTCAGCTTACAATCGTATGTGTATTCACCGTTGCACAACAAGGGACGTAACCACCACACTTATAGCTTTGCAAAAGTAGTTCCGGCGGGAAAAAACTGATATTTCACATGTGAAATACCGAATTTATTTCACGGATAAATCCCCATAATTCACACCTATCTATAATAAATGTATCTATTTGGTTTTTCAGCTGTTTGTGCCAATTGCAGAAAAAACTTGTACATCTAGACCAAAAGAACCATATCAGCGATTTCAGATAATGATACTTGTTTGTCAAAGGTATATGTACAAAGAAATGTAATACCAAATTTCCTCTTTGTTCAAATGATGGCTGCATGTCATCCTTCAATACTCACCAATAACTACATGATCATGCTATCCTTGCATTGATGAGTGCAATGTACAATCAGAAAAGATAAAGAAATCGAATATGCTAAAAGTAAAGACACAGTATATAAAAAGATTGTCTGGGGCACAGATTACTTCCAAAGAAGTCACAATTTCTGGTAACTGTTCTGAAATTGAAAGCAAACAAACTCTGTCTCAAGGCTGGGGAATTAAATTGGAAAGTAAAAACAAAAGATTCACTGAAAACCAAAAGAGTTTTTTGATTGAGAGGTTTAACATTGGAGTTCAGACAGGATGCAAAGAAGACCCTGAAAATGTTTCAACATAAAGAATGCTGATGGCTCAAGGCACTTTTCATTAGCAGAGTTCTTAACCTCGCAGCAGATTACCAGCTTTTTTTTTCTAGACATTGTCGAAAGAATGAAGCTATGAGAGAACAGACCATTTCTGACCTTGAGAACACTTTACTAAATTAGCTTATATACTTTTATAGTGTAGGGTCAATTTAATCAGTAATTTTACTACTATTAACCTGTTATGTTAATACTCATGAAATTGTTCATTCAACACTAAGCGTATAGGACAATCACAAACATACCCAATATTAAAAAGCAGGTTTAAAAGTAGAAGATTTATTCAATGATAGTTTATAAAATTTCTGAATATAATCTTTTTTAAATGGGCGGATACTGCAATATAGACAGCATTTTACAACTTTATTTGGAATTATCAATTGAAAGAAGTATTCGCCAGAAAAAAACACAGGATTCAGAAAATATAGAAAGTTTTTTCCATCGATTTTTGTAGAGACGATGAGGAATTTGTTTAATACAAAATTAAAATAAGTAAGGCCATGCAAAATTAATTACTTAATTTTTATCAAAATTGATGAGGGAGGGCGGCATTTTGTTTTATCCTTTTACTGCTGTAAAAAGTGATGAGGGAGGCATTTTTTCTTCTTTTTTTTTGGTGAAAAATATGGCAATGTATAAATCTTTTCATTACTTTATTGAATATTTCAATTTTATTTCTTCCGACGGTGGCAGAAACATCACAAGCGGTTAATTTTTATGGAAACGTCCAATCCGTTGGTCCCAACGTACCATTTTTTATCTCCGTAAACAATTCCAATGAGGTACAAGCTTCGAAGAAGCCCCCTATTATACTCCCTGGTAAAACTGGCAAACATTTGTGCCGAATTTGCACAGAAACGATTGACATTTTGTCTAAATGTCAAACGGAAACATGTTTTTTATTTATACATTGTCATAACAATGCTTTAAAGCGTTTCACCGACCACGCGATATAAGAGAAAAAACGGATGCGGTTGTTTTTTCCGTACGGACAGCGCTACCGCATTTAAATTTTTTTTTTTACTATTTTTGCAATAAAATCGGCAATGCGGCGACGAATTTCCACATGCGGGCGGGCCTGAGAACCAAGAAATTAACTTTTTATGGCCTAATATGTTTGGTTCAAAATTGGTGCATTTTACTGAGTATTCCAATATCTTTCAACTGCATGGGATAAAGTTTACCAGTTGCTTGCCCATGGTCGGTGGTTCTCTCTGGGTACTCTGGCTTCCTCCACCACTAAAACTGGTCGCCATGATATAGCTGACATATTGTTGAAATTGACGTTAAACACCAATATTCAATCAACCAATATCTTTCAAAAAATTGTGGTAGCAGGCCTTCCAGCAAACATTAAATCAAAATATAATTTTTTCCTAGCGTATTCTATATAAATTATCTCTCCTTCACTGAAAATGGAATACTTGATTACGAATCGACGATACAGTGTTATTTCATTTAGTGTACTAGTGTTTTATATGTATAGATGTATTAGAAAAGTATTCTTTATGATTTTGTATAGCTTTATTGTTGGTATTTCATTATGAATTTGTATGGCTGCATTTTGCACAAACAAATAATTGATGTTTGACACTAGGTTTACCTTAGGGTAAGTCAACCTCCACACCCCCGCAATCAAAGTTTGGGGGGTACATAGGAATCACCCTGTCCGTCCGTCCATCGATCCGTCCATGTACCTTGTAAGCGCAATTCCTCTAAACGGCTTATTGGATTTTTATGAAACTTTACTCACTTGTGGTACACTACCTGCAAATGTGCATGAAGGAATATGGTTGCTGTTCAAAATTTAAAAGGGGAGATTATTCAACTTATACTTTCATCACGAAAGGGGGGGGGGGCATGTACCTTGTAAGTGCAACTCCTACTAAACTGCAAGTGGGGGGTATCACACAGTGAGGTCACTCACAGTTCTAGTTTAAAAACTGCAATAAAATTTGCGGAGTCACCGGCCATCTAAGGAAATTTTGGGCATTTAGAATGTGGGAAAAGGGGTGTTTTTTCATTGAGTTCTGTGTAGGAGATAGATATTTTCATTTTTGTTTCATAAAATTGAAAAAAAAATTGATAAATTTTGTTTATAATTGGTGAAAATATGCCTTTTTACATGTTTATTGAATTGCATAAATAATAAAGTATGGTTACCAGGCTTTTAAAAGTTATGATTTTTCTGTGCATTCTATACAAATTATCTCCCCTTGGAAAAACTATAAAGTGACATTTTTGACAAAATTACACTATTATTTCATAAATTTTCGGTGTTTTATTTATAAAAATAGTATTCTCCATGATGCTGAATGGTTTTAATGTTGGTATCTCATTATTGGTTCATTTTTCCCAATATGCTCAGAAAGAATGCTAAGTGATAGCCCCTCTGACTACCTTAAGGTATATTGCTAATACAATTTGTTTTCAGTTTATAATGAAATTGCTTTTAATGAACATTATTTGAACTAAACAGTTGTTACTTACTACAGTTAAAAGTTAGATTTAAAAATATGCTTAAGATTTGAAATGATTGGTGAAATATAGTAGAACTGTATGTTCGAAAAATTCTAAAAATAGCCTAACTTTGAGAAATCGTTACTATAAAACGAAAAAAATACCCACTCTGATTTTATAGTATATTGTTCTATAAGACATATTAAATTTTTTGGTCAAAGTACAAATGTATCTTAAAATTCCTAGATGCTGCATTTTTTAGAGGTTAAGACTTGAAAAATGCTAAAAATCGTAAAATTCTTCCAATTGGAAAATTGAAGAAACCACCTATCTTAGATTGTCGGGCACAACACTTTCTGTACTGACTATCATT
>MJUT01062757.1:47133-83182 GCA_002080005.1 Gigantidas platifrons | reverse complement strand
TTTTAATCTATCAGAAAATTAATATTCGAGGACATAGTCCAGCCATGTTTTAATCTATCAGAAAATTAATATTCGAGGACATAGTCCAACCTTGTTTTAATCTATCAGAAAATTAATATTCGAGGACATAGTCCAGCCATGTTTTAATCTATCAGAAAATTAATATTCGAGGACATAGTCCAACCATGATTTAATCTATCAGAAAATTAATATTCGAGGATGTCGTCCAACAAAGTTTTAATCTATCAGAAAATTAATATTCAAGGACGTCGTCCAACCTTGTTTTAATCTATCAGAAAATTAACATTCAAGGACATAGTCCAACCATGTTTTAATCTATTAGAAAATTAATATTCGAGGACGTACGTAGTCCAACCCTGTTTTAATCCATTAGAAATTAATATTCGAGGATGTTGTCCAACCATGTTTTAATCTATCAGAAAATTAATATTCGAGGACATAGTCCAACCTTGTTTTAATCTATCAGAAAATTAATATTCAAGGACATAGTCCAACCATGTTTTAATCTATTAGAAAATTAATATTCGAGGACGTACGTTGTGCAACCCTGTTTTAATCCATTAGAAAATTAATATTCGAGGATGTTGTCCAACCATGTTTTAATCTATCAGAAAATTACTATTCGAGGACATAGTCCAATCATGATTTAATCTATCAGAAAATTAATATTCGAGGACGTAGTCTAACTATATTTTAATCTATCAGAAAATTAATATTCGAGGACGTAGTCCAACCTTGTTTTAATCTATCAGAAAATTAATATTCGAGGACGTTGTCCAACCATATCTTAATCCATTAGAAAATTAATATTCGAGGACATAGTCAAACCATGTTTTAATCTATCAGAAAATTAATATTCGAGGACGTAGTCCAACCATGTTTTGATCTATTAGAAAATTAATATTCGAGGAAGTAGTCCAACCATGTTTTAATCTATCAGAAAATTAATATTCGAGGACGTACGTAGTCCAACCCTGTTTTAATCCATTAGAAATTAATATTCGAGGAAGTAGTCCAACCATGTTTTAATCTATAGGATAATTAATATGGGAAGGTAGTCCAAAGATGCATAGCAATGTATAATTAGAGAACAGAGTCCAAAGTTGTAATGATCTACCATTAATATGAGAAGGTAGGACAAAGATGTATAAATCTATAATTATTCGTAGGAAATAATAGTCGTATGATGTAATAATCTGCAACGTAGAATGTAGGCCAAAGATGTAATGTTATGATTTTTATGAGAAGGTAGTCCAAAGATATATCTATAATCTATAATGAGAATTTATCACACAAGCTAACCAATGATAAGTTCTTATCATGTCGGCCATTCATATACCACAATTTACTGTGTTTGATATAAGATGATGATATATGTGTATAGTGTTGCCTTAGACAACTGGTTTCTCTACTCTGTAAATCTCTGTGTTTGGTATAAGATGATGATATATGTGTATAGTGCTGCCTTAGACAACTGGTTTCTCTACTCTGTAAATCTCTGTGTTTGGTATAAGATGATGATATATGTGTATAGTACTGCCTTAGACAACTGGTTTCTCTACTCTGTAAATCTCTGTGTTTGGTATAAGATGATGATATATGTGTATAGTGTTGCCTTAGACAACTGGTTTCTCTACTCTGTAAATCTCTGTGTTTGGTATAAGATGATGATATATGTGTATAGTGCTGCCTTAGACAACTGGTTTCTCTACTCTGTAAATCTCTGTGTTTGGTATAAGATGATGATATATGTGTATAGTGTTGCCTTAGACAACTGGTTTCTCTACTCTGTAAATCTCTGTGCTTGGTATAAGATGATGATATATGTGTATAGTACTGCCTTAGAAAACTGGTTTCTCTACTCTGTAAATCTCTGTGTTTGGTATAAGATGATATATGTGTATAGCGTTGCCTTAGACAACTGGTTTCTCTACTCTCTAAATCTCTGTGTTTGGTATAAGATGATATATGTGTGTATAGTGCTGCCTTAGACAACTGGTTTCTCTACTCTGTAAATCTCTGTGTTTGGTATAAGATGATGATATATGTGTATAGTGCTGCCTTAGACAACTGGTTTCTCTACTCTGTAAATCTCTGTGTTTGGTATAAGATGATATATGTGTATAGTGTTGCCTTAGACAACTGGTTTCTCTACTCTGTAAATCTCTGTGTTTGGTATAAGATGATGATATATGTGTATAGTACTGCCTTAGACAACTGGTTTCTCTACTCTGTAAATCTCTGTGTTTGGTATAAGATGATGATATATGTGTATAGTGCTGCCTTAGACAACTGGTTTCTCTACTCTGTAAATCTCTGTGTTTGGTATAAGATGATGATATATGTGTATAGTGCTGCCTTAGACAACTGGTTTCTCTACTCTGTAAATCTCTGTGTTTGGTATAAGATGATGATATGTGTGCAGTGTTTCCTTAGACAACTGGTTTCTCTACTCTGTAAATCTCCTGGTTGTCATAATATTCTATTATATTTCTGCTATTATATAAGAAAACATTATATTGATCAGCTTGATGATACCTTATCACTTTTCCTTTAGCCAATCAGCTTGATGATACCTTATCACTTTTCCTTTAGCCAATCTACATGATGGTACCTTATCACTTTTCTCTTAGCAGTCAGCTTGATGGTACCTTATCACTTTTCCCTTAGCCAATCAGCTTGATGGTACCTGATCACTTTTTCCTTAGCCAAAAAATCAGCTTGAAGATATCTTATCACTTTCAACAAGGTCTATTACCTTTACAATGCATCATTATTTTTTGTTAGCCCTACTTTGCTAGCACCTCATCACTTTCCCTGAGAACTATCAGCTTGCCCATCCATTCCAATAACACACAGCATCCTCTTTTTTTCATGAATGGTATTGAAACCTTTCATTTGTTAATAATTTTTATAGAATTAAAGTATATCGTTTTCGTACCTTTTGTTTGGACAAGAGCACTGGTCACCTGTTTGTTTTTGATTCGTTCATATCTCGATGAACTTTTAAATTGGCAAGTCGTAACTAAGAGGATCCACCATCTTGAAAACAATATACAAAAATAATTAAAATACCTACATTATAAACTTATTTTAGTTAAATCTGATTAAAATTGAAGCGTAACAAAGCCAAATGACACATGATATTTACATTTTAAACTGGAAGTCTTCATATGACGTCATGTTGTTAATGTGCCAAAGTCGTCGACAAAATTTCGCGGAATTTTAATTTGTGCGATTTTAAACCAGGGATATGCAAGAATAATACATTTTGATGTTCAGTATTGCATTGAAGAACAGTTCTTTTCAGGAGTTCAGGCATGTGTAAACGTTGCCGATGCACTCAAAACTTTACATAAACGTCCCTTGGACGTTTATTAATTTTGTGAATACTTCGGCACTGTTTACACATGCATGAACTCCTTAAATTCGGACATTTATGTAAAGTTTGTGAGTGCATTGGCACCATTTGCACATGCATGAACTCCTAAAAAGAAGCGTTTAATACTATAGTAATCACAGATGGGTTGTCAAAACATCACATTATTTAATATTAAAATGATATTATACACCTAGTTACTGCCGATATTGTTCAATATTAGACTTGTAAAATAAAACAGACAAGACATCAAGGCTAACTAAGTAAATGACAGCTTATTTACCAAGCAGCCTAATAATTGACCACGTCTATATATGTAAGAACACAGATAATAATATACATATGGCTAGTAATACAATATATTAAGTTCAAGGTCGTACACAATCAATGGCCAATCAAACACAATGCTATAATTAAGTTTTTGAAGTGCCACTGAATATCTTCATATTCACTTGACATGTTTTGATCAGATGATAAAATCAAATTATGCCATCATATTTTCTAATTATCTTCTATTTTACTTGTTTGTCATGGGGGAAATATTGATTACTTCCCTTTGATTGACAGGAAGTAAAATATTAAGTCTTTATGGCTGATTTTCTGTTACCAATTGATTCATAAATAGTGTAACATTGACAGATCAACTGATGTTTAACCTCCAGATGAGTTATATTGGTAATTTACGGAGGAAGATGTTAGGTATGCAGTCATGACTCGCTGATGGACAATCGACAGACAATTCATTTGTAATATAGTGATGAATAAGTAGAGGTCTAATTTAGTGAGCGAGTTGACGTTTAATTTAGTGAGCGAGTTGACGTTTAATTCCAGTGCTTCACTATTTAATGAATTATCCCCAGGTAGTAATGTGTCACTTCACTCTGACACATTCTCTTGACTATGAGCCATCTTAAGCAATTAATGCTTTGTGCTTAGCTGATACCAACCAATACCAATTAACCATGTCAATAGTCTATGGTTTGACTTGACCAGAGATAAGAGTGAGTGAGTTATCACTTTAACGCCAAGAGTGCAATTGTTCAGTAATATCATGACACGAATAAGAAGTGTTTGAAGATACCAAAAGGGCAATCAGAAACCGTATATCGAAGAAGAATAGACAACACAATGGCCAAAAGAAAACGTACAAAAGGACAAACAACGATCTACAAAACATACATATAAAACTAAAGATCGAGTAACACGAACCCCACTAAAAACCGGGGTGAACTCAGGTGCTCCGGAAGGGTAAGTTACATTTTCATTAGATGATGATGGTGTCCACTCTGTACTAGACCAACAAGCTTAGTTAGATTTCTATAGTACTATCTCACTGAAACAACAGGCCGCAGGTAGACATGTCATCCCACCCAAGCACATGATACTGATTCCCTGCTAAACAGTTTTTGCTCTTTCTCCTTAGTGAAGAAGCAGTAAATACTACTTTTATATCCTGGTTTAAGTAGAGCATGTGTACCATTACATTATTTATCTGTATTTGATGCATAGCTCATATTATAGAAAGACAATCAATGACTGGTACAGTGGTGTCAAGTAGCCCAAGGCACATTAATTTTTGTCATTGCAAAGTTGATAAAAACCTTGAGACTGTCAAGAGTTTCTACTTTTTGCCTAGATGTATGAGTTGGTATTATTTAGCAAAGATATTGATTTCTTAAATGTAATTTTTGTTGGAGTTTAAACCTTTTCTTTAAAGTCAACTTTTATAGTAATATATTATGTATCTCCTTTACAGTGGACAGACAGGCGTTATATTGTTATGTCAGCTATAATTGCATTTTCTATAATATGAGATAATAATATAACTTGTTGTCATGACAACCATAGAAAACAAGAAATTGGAAACTTTAGATTTATATAAATAATGTAAAAAAGAAGAAATACAGATAGTTTCTGTTGTTGATAAAGTGATAAATAAATGTTTTAATTCATCATTCTTCTTAAGTATTCTTACTTCTTAATAGCATTCCATTTAGGATATGTAAAGAGTTGTGTCCCTTTCAAAGATTCTTAACAATCAGTCAGTTTTACACTATAGGAGTATTCATTGACCCTGTACTGTCTATGTTTATATTGACATATTGTTGTAAATATTTGTCATAGTATGTACCATTAACTTGGATAACCAATCAGTGGTGAGTCTTCCATTTAAAGCTGTGTACATGCCAAGAGCTGTTGTCTGATTGGTCAATATGTTAAACTGTCTTGCAAATGGATAAATCTATTTGCAAGACAGTTTAATATATTGACCAATCAAACATAATAATGAAAGTGTCTCTTAATATTTTTTTTTTCGTCAGATGAGCCATGTAGATTTTAGGACACATCTTATTATTTCCTTGCTATTTCTGTTTTAGTCACATCTACTTGTTTTTTTTTAAGTTTGTCAGAATTTTCCTAAATTTTTTCATTCTATTTTTCAGCTTAGTCAGATTTCAGGTCACAGTGACCAGCTGTATGTTATATATTTTTTCATTCTATTTTTCAGCTTAGTCAGATTTCAGGTCACAGGTCACAGTGACCGGTTGTATGTTATATATTTTTTCATTCTATTTTTCAGCTTAGTCAGATTTTAGGTCACAGTGACCAGCTGTATGTTATATATTTTTTCATTCTATTTTTCAGCTTAGTCAGATTTTGGGTCACATTGACCAGTTGTATGTTATATATTTTTTTCATTCTATTTTTCAGCTTAGTCAGATTTTAGGTCACAGTGACCAGCTGTATGTTATATATTTTTTTCATTCTATTTTTCAGCTTAGTCAGATTTTAGGTCACAGTGACCAGCTGTATGTTATATATTTTTTCATTCTATTTTTCAGCTTAGTCAGATTTTAGGTCACAGTGACCAGCTGTATGTTAGATTACCTCCAGGACTGAAGTTCTGGCAGATTATCCTTGCCTCTATCTTTACACTTATTGCCTTATGGGTAAGAATGTAGTAGTAATTGACAGTTTAAGCAACATATTTAATCATGCTTTATACAGATTATCTTCATGGGTCGTCGTGGTCATGATCGTATGGTAGTTGGATTTACAACTACCTGTGCTATCAGTGCCTATCACCACTAAGGTTGTGAGTTCAAACTCCATTCATGATGAGGTGTACTCGATACAACATTATGTGATAAAGTTTGTCAGTGACTTGCGGCAGGTCGGTGGTTTTCTCTTGGTACTCTGGTTTCTTCCACCAATAAAACTGACTGCCACGATATGACTGAAATATTGTTGAATGTGGCCTTAAACACCATAAACCTACAGATTATTTTCGATCTGTTGTGGTCTTCCACAATGATTCCTCGTTTCATTTTTATTTGACATCCAATATGGCTGTCAATTATTAGATTGATTGAACAGAAATTTCAGTTGTACATGAAGTATCATTAGATGCTCATCCACATATACAATGTTAATGGGTTTTTTGTATGATGAGATCAAATATATCATTGTTTAACAAAAGTTTACAAGTTAGGACAGAATGGAGAGTTGATTACAGTGAAAACACAATGTTCTACTTCTCTACTAAATACTTTTAACTGATTAGAAATTCTGTTAGATTAAATTGCAGGGATGATTCTTTTCAGTTATTTAACTGATTTCAACTATTTTCCTGTGGTAATTGTTTTCCGAAAATTGCTGGACACGACCAGAACAGGTAAAAAATGACCATTTTGAAAGGGGGGTGTAGATGGTTTCAGGCCAGATTTCTGATGCACTGAGATAGTAAAATACTACTAATTGTCCCCCTCAAGAGAGGACACCCCTCTTATAAGGCCACTTTCTCATTGCACAAGGGTTGGCCTACTGTAAATGTAATTGTTTGTATTCACCTGGGATACAGGTTGTGGTGTTTTCCATTCATTGCTTTCTTTACATTAAGGTATGGTTACATAAATTTTTCCTTCAAATGCACATCAAACCTTTCCTGTGTGCCTGTTTCAAGCACAAATTTGACAGTCTGAACACCTATCTAACTCTCTTCAGATATTTGACAGTCTGGACACCTGTCTAACTCTCTTCTAATATTTGACAGTCTGAACACCTATCTAACTCTCTTCTAATATTTGACAATCTGAACACCTGTCTAACTCTCTTCTAATATTTGACAGTCTGAACACCTGTCTAACTCTCTTCTAATATTTGACAGTCTGAACACCTATCTAACTCCCTTCTAATATTTGACAGTCTGAACACCTGTCTAACTCTCTTCTAATATTTAACAGTCTGAACACCTATCTAACTCTCTTCTAATATTTGACAGTCTGAACACCTATCTAACTCCCTTCTAATATTTGACAGTCTGAACACCTGTCTAACTCTCTTCTAATATTTAAAAGTCTGAACACCTGTCTAACTCTCTTCTAATATTTGACAGTCTGAACACCTGTCTAACTCTCTTCTAATATTTGACAGTCTGAACACCTGTCTATCTCTCTTCTAATATTTAACAGTCTGAACACCTGTCTAACTCTCTTCTAATATTTGACAGTCTGAACACCTGTCTAACTCTCTTCAGATATTTGACAGTCTGAACACCTATCTAACTCTTTTCTAATATTTGACAGTCTGAACACCTATCTAACTCTTTTCTAATATTTGACAGTCTGAACACCTATCTAACTATCTTCTAATATTTAACAATCTGAACACCTATCTAACTATCTTCTAATATTTGACAGTCTGAACACCTGTCTAACTCTCTTCTAATATTTGACAGTCTGAACACCTGTCTAACTCTCTTCTAATATTTGATATTTTATTTGAAACAGATGCACATGTAAGGTTTGAAGCAGATTTGATTGATTTTTGTTGTGTTTAATGCCACTTTCTACAGTATTTCAGCGATATCACGGCAACCAGTTTTAGTGGTGGAAGAAGCTGGAGTACCCGGAGAGAACCACCAACCATGAGCAAGTAACTGGTAAGCTTTATCACTTGCGGCTGCGAGTCGAGTGCACCCTTTTTTGCAATTTACAAAACCGGTAGCTAACCCATGCTGTATTGGTAACATAGGCTTGTAAAAGTTGTTAGGTAATCCAACAACCTAGCGAGTCGAGTGCACCCTTTTTTGTAATTTACAAAGCGGGGCATGAACCCATGCCGTATTGGTGATAGGTTTGTATGAGTTTTTATGTAATCCAACTACCTCACTCATTGATCCACCCGAGCCCCCTGAAGCAGATTTGAAGGGAAATATTTTACCGTGTAACAAACTATTACATTTGTAGATCTGTAATTATCACTTAGTTTTATCTAATTTCTTCTTCTTCTTTTTTTTGTTTTTTGCAGGCATTTATTTTTCCATCACATTTATTTGATACAACATTTGGAGAGGCGAAGAGTGACATCATTATTTTACCAATACGCTTATATGGTAGCACACTTATATGTAAGTTATCACAAAAATAGATATAGAATAATGACAGTAATAAAAGTCGAGACAGACATTATCACTAGTATTGCAGTGAGTCTGATATGACTAGGTGTGACACTTCAAAACTAACCTTATTGTTTTTTATCTATAACGTCATAATGTGTTTTACATCACACTGATCAATATTTTTCAGTATCACTGTCAGTTTGTTTTACATCACACTGATCAATATTTTTCAGTATCACTGTCAGTTTGTTGTTATTGACAATATCATTCAGTAAGATCAAAGTAAGCTGTCCAAATCACAGATAAAATGTTATACACATGTATAAAGCAGAAAAACTGCAACATTGTTACAAATTTCATGATATAACTGAAGTATTGTTGAAAGTGGCATTAAACACCATAAACCAAACCAAATCACCTGTTACAAATTTTACTGTGTTATAAGCCTAGTTCACAAAGGCTATACAATTAGCTTGTGAGTTAGACCTTAGAATATTTGGCTGATATGGCTTGATATGATGTGTTCAGCTGAGGTCAAGAACGGGTGTTTGTTTTTATACGCCCATCAAAGACGGGACACATCATGTTATACAGATCATCCATCAGTTCATCCACAAGTAAGACAAATAACTCATGTTAAAGGTATACTATCCTTTGATTGGTTAAAAAAATAGGCATTTCTTCACACTTTTGACAATATTTCATGTTTGCCTTGATAAAAGTATGCTAAATTTTGATTGGTTAACAAACTAGGCATTTCTTCACATGTCTGACAATATTTCATGTTTGCCTTGATAAAAGTATGCTACCTTTTGATTGGTTAACAAAATAGGCATTTCTTCACACGTTTGACAATATTTCATGTTTGCCTTGATAAAAGTATGCTACCTTTTGATTGGTTAACAAAATAGGCATTTCTTCACACGTCTGACAATATTTCATGTTTGCCTTGATAAAAGTATGCTACCTTTTGATTTTGAACATTTTATTTTTGCTGTTTAAGAGTTATGGGACTTTCTTTGTAAATAAAATAGACATTTCTTCACTTATTTGACAATAACTCATGTTTGCCTCGACCAAACTATAAAAATCATTTGCAAACCTTTTAGGGGTGATAAAGTTTCAGAGCATTTCAGTTTTTTTGAAGATTTCTTATTTTCCCTAATTCAGAGTTATGGTACTTTGTTCATAGAAGAAATAGACATTTCATTACATATCAGAGAATAACTCAAGTTTGCTTTGACCAAGCATCATAAAATATTCACAAGATCCTATAAGTGACAAAGGTTTGGTTCAATGTTGAAGATTTCCTCTCTGGCTATTCATTCTAGAGTGATGGGACTTTGTTCAAGAAAAACACATTTTGTAAAATAACTTAAATTTCCTTTGGTTAAATCTCAAGAAATGTGTATGCATTGTAGAAATTGATTAATTTATTCTCTCTGTCAGTTTCGACTTTTTACATGGTTGGCTTTCCTCAGATATAAAACATGGAAACAATAGGTACTTTTTCAGATTTGACAATTGTCTGGGGACACACATATCATGCACTCACTGCACAGCTGTTTATTGACTTTAAAATATTTTGCGTTTTTTTTATGTTTGGAGCAAAAATATGAAATGTGTGTCTATGTGCCTATTGTCAACAAATATTTTCTTTGAATCACAGAAAATATATTTTTACAAACCAGGGAGACAAATTAAAATCACAGAGAATATATATTTTTAAAATCCAAAATTTTGGTTGAAATTATGACATCTGTATTTAAGGTATAAGAAACAAGACCGAAACTTCAGGTATAGAGAAAAGGATTAGTCTTGTAATTAAGTTGAGCATTGACTCCTGTGGAGGAGGAACTACTTACCCTTCCAGAGCACCTGAGTTCACCCCCCGCTTTTATGGTGGCTTGTGTTACTCGATCCTTAGTTTTATGTGTATGTTTTGTAGATCGTTGTTTGTCCTTTTTTGTACTTTTTCTTTTGGTTATTGTGTGTTCGTCTTTGATTTATTGATTCTGATTACTCCTATGGTATCTTCAAACTCTTATTACATCAGCGTTTATTGACTGTTTATGATGTACACAGTACAGTCATCTGCCTGTTAAACAAGTCAACGCTTTTCTACTTAGGTCTATTTATGGCTATTTTTAGTCATTTGTTTTGATTTATTACTTATTATTCAATAGTATATTTGTTTTCCTGAACAAATTTATGATTCATATATCAAATTATCCATCTTCTATCAAAAATAACAAGTCCAAATTTGTTAAACCATGTACGATTGTCATGGAAACTCGTGAAGTTATATTTTCATCAAGTCAAATAATTTCTACAAGATTGAAGACATTTCTTGTGATGAGATTGGAATCAACAAGGCTTGTAAATCGGCAGATAAAATTGGAATATATATACAAATACAATTATATTGAAATCGGTATAAAACTGTGTTTAACGTTTGTCGCTGTTTCTGACCTATTTAATCATTAACAGTTCACAAGATGAGTTTTTTTTATTATTGGTGGAAATTGTCTGTCATTACCATTAAAGAAAAGTTAAAAGATACCAAAGGGGTAATCAGAAGTTGTAAGTCAAAGGACAGACAATACAATGACCAAAAGTTAGAAGATACCAAAGGGGTAATCAGAAGCTGCAAGTCAAAGGACAGACAACACAATGACCAAAAGTTAGAAGATACCAAAGGGGTAATCAGAAGCTATAAGTCAAAGGACAGACAACACAATGACCAAACGTTAGAAGATACCAAAGGGGTAATCAGAAGCTGCAAGTCAAAGGACAGACAACACAATGACCAAAAGATACCAAAGGGGTAATCAGAAGCTGCAAGTCAAAGGACAGACAATACAATGACCAAAAGATACCAAAGGGGTAATCAGAAGCTACAAGTCAAAGGACAGACAATACAATGACCAAAAGATACCAAAGGGGTAATCAGAAGTTGTAAGTCAAAGGACAGACATTACAATGACCAAAAGATACCAAAGGGGTAATCAGAAGTTGTAAGTCAAAGGACAGACAACACAATGACCAAAAGATACCAAAGGGGTAATCAGAAGCTGTAAATCAAAGGACAGACATTACAATGACCAAAAGATACCAAAGGGGTAATCAGAAGCTGTAAATCAAAGGACAGACATTACAATGACCAAAAGACAAAGGGGTAATCAGAAGCTGTAAATCAAAGGACAGACATTACAATGACCAAAAGACACCAAAGGGGTAATCAGAAGCTGTAAATCAAAGGACAGACATTACAATGACCAAAAGACAAAGGGGTAATCAGAAGCTGTAAGTCAAAGGACAGACATTACAATGACCAAAAGATACCAAAGGGGTAATCAGAAGCTGTAAATCAAAGGACAGACATCACTGTAAATCAAAGGACAGACATTACAATGACCAAAAGATACCAAAGGAGTAATCAGAAGCTGTAAGTCAAAGGACAGACATTACAATGACCAAAAGACAAAGGGGTAATCAGAAGCTGTAAGTCAAAGGATAGACAATACAATGACCAAAAGAAAAAAGACAAAAGTAGAACAAAATTATCTACAAAACACTACACAGAAAACTAAAGATTGAGGCAAGAAAGTTAGAAGATACCAAATAGACAATTAGAAGCTTGTGAATCAAGGACAGACAATACAATGACCAAAAGTAAAAAGACAAAAAGCAAAACAATGGTTTACAAATCACAACACAGAAGAATGAATTTGAATTTAAATTTTGGTGTTTAAGGCCACTTTCAGCAATATTTCAGCTATATCATGGCGACAAGTATTAGTGGTGGAGGAAGCCGGAGTACCCGGAGAGAACCATCGACCCTGGGCAAGCAACTGGTAAACTT
This sequence comes from Gigantidas platifrons, assembly GCA_002080005.1. Lineage (NCBI taxonomy): Eukaryota > Metazoa > Mollusca > Bivalvia > Mytilida > Modiolidae > Gigantidas > Gigantidas platifrons. The sequence goes on along the minus strand of MJUT01062757.1, from coordinate 70,516 downwards.
TATCACTAGTGGCTGCAAGTCGAGTGCACCCTTTTTTGTAATTTACAAAGCTGGGTGTGAACCCACACCGTATTGGTGATAGGCTTGTATGAGTTGTTAGATCCAAAGACCTAACTCATTGAGCCACCCAACACAGAAGAAAAAAAGATTGAGCAACACGAACTTTCACCTTTCTGTATCAAAATAAGAGTTAAAAATACTTTATATATTAGATTAAGTACTGGAGAACCCTTTCCCTAGTTTTTGGTGGTTAAAAGTTTTGTATTTTCCATCAACTGTATTTTGTTTTTGAGGAAGTGATATACAGGGAACCAGCTATTATGTCTTAACTGAAGACTAAAGTTTTGCCAAATACCAAACAACAACAGGCCACATAAAATAGAAATTTACATAAAATCAGTTATATTCATATGTCATTTACAACTAAAACATGAGTTTATGACCTATATTTTGACCTATGTAGATCATTGTTATATTTTATCATATATACATATGTAGATCATTGCTCTTCTTTCTGGTTAACTTTCATTAGCAGTTTGTCCCTCATCCTTCTAACTGATATATATCTTATCCTTCTTGAAAGGTCAATTTGTCATGATGAAGAAAATCAAATTATCTGTGATTAATATTTGACTTATGGTCTATTAAGACCAATCCTCTCCTTCATCTTGAAACAGATGGTTCCCATTTATACTGATTCTTATTACAAAACTGCTGGACAGGAAACCAGATGGCAGTTAAATTACTAAGACTCACAGTGTCATCAAAGTATTTATATAGTATTGATAAATAAGTTAAATAAGTTTGACAACACCAAAACACTTTTAGTGTGTTAAATATGTTTTATAACACCAAAAACACTTTTAGTGTATAAAATGACAACACACAAAAAATTGTAGTGTTTAAAAATAGGTTTGACAACACACAAAAAACTTTTAGTGTTTAAAAATAGGTTTGACAACACAAAAAAACTTTTAGTGTTTAAAAATAGGTTGGACAACACAAAGAAACTTTTAGTGTTTAAAAATATGTTGGACAACACACACAAAACTTTTAGTGTTTAAAAATATGTTGGACAACACACACAAAACTTTTAGTGTTTAAAAATATGTTGGACAACACAAAAATGAAACCTTTAGTGAATATAAAAGGAGTTTAACAACTAAAAAAAGAGATTATCTATTGTTTATTTTACAGGTTTATCCCTGGTATTCTGGTATACAGTAAAGACTGTTGATAAAGAACTGATACGTCTCTCGTTATTGTGTAGTATTATTTACTTCACACTTCATACTATTGGTAAGAATGAAATCTCACAGGAAACAACTTCACATTATTGTACCTCCTAAGTATTTTTGTTGTATAAAGCTAATAAATTTGTTAGCTTGATATATTGTGTTCAGAGCTAATTAGTTACCTTGACCTAGTTTCTTCAGAGCTAACGTGTCACCTTAACCTACATTTCATGTATGTTTTGTAAGTTTATTTTCCTGTTCTAACATGACATGCGTTCTATATGCATGTTGTACCTTTCTATCTTGTACAAGTATTTTACTTACATCTGAAATATCAATTAAGATTTTGACAGTCTACGTGTAATAAGGTTTTAATAGATTGTCTCCCTTGTTATTTGATGACTTGTAATAAGGTTTCAACAGATTGTCTCCCTTGTTATTTTGTCACTTGTAATAAGATTTCAACAGATTGTCTCCCTTGTTATTTCGTTACTTGTAATAAGGTTTTAGCAGATTATTTCCCTTGTTATTTTATCACCTGTAAAAAGGTTTCAACAGATTATCTCCCTTGTTATTTTATCACTTGTAATAAGGTTTCAACAGATTACCTCCCTTGTTATTTTATCACTTGTAATAAGGTTTTAATAGATTGTCTCCCTTGTTATTTTATCACTTGTAATAAGGTTTCAACAGATAATATCCCTTGTTATTTTATCACTTGTAATAAGGTTTCAACAGATTATCTCCCTTGTTATTTTATCACTTGTAATAAGGTTTCAACAGATTGTCTCCCTTGTTATTTCGTCACTTGTAGTAAGGTTTTAATAGATTGTCTCCCTTGTTATTTTATCACTTGTAATAAGGTTTCAACAGATTGTCTCCCTTGTTATTTCGTCACTTGTAGTAAGGTTTTAACAGATTGTCTCCCTTGTTATTTTATCACTTGCAATAAGGTTTCAACAGGTTGTCTCCCTTGTTATTTTATCACTTGTAATAAGATTTCATTAGATTATCTCCCTTGTTATTTTATCATTTGTAATAAGGTTTCATTAGGTTATCTCCCTTGTTATTTTATCACTTGTAATAAGGTTTCAACAGATTGTGTCCCTTGTTATTTTATTACTTGTAATAAGGTTTCAACAGATTATCTCCCTTGTTATTTTATCACTTGTAATAAGGTTTTAGCAGATTGTCTCCCTTGTTATTTTATCACTTGTAATAACGTTTCAACAGATTGTCTCCCTTGTTATTTTATCACTTGTAATAAGGTTTCAACAGATTGTGTCCCTTGTTATTTTATTACTTGTATTAAGGTTTCAACAGATTATCTCCCTTGTTATTTTATCACTTGTAATAAGGTTTCAACAGATTGTCTCCCTTGTTATTTCGTCACTTGTAGTAAGGTTTCAACAGGTTGTCTCCCTTGTTATTTTATCACTTGTAATAAGGTTTCAGCAGATTATCTCCTTTATTATTTTCTCACTTGTAATAAGGTTTCAACAGATTGTCTCCTTTGTTAATTTGGCATTTGTAATAAGGTTTTAATAGATTATTTCCCTTGTTATTTTATCACTTGTAATAAGGTTTTAACGGATTATCTCCCTTGTTATTTTATCACTTGTAATAAGGTTTTAATAGATTGTCTCCCTTGTTATTTTATTACTTGTTATAAGGTTTTAGCAGATTGTCTCCCTTGTTATTTTATCACTTGTAATAAGGTTTCAACAGATTGTCTCCCTTGTTTTTTTATCACTTGTAATAAGGTTTTAATAGATTATCTCCCTTGTTATTTTATCATTTGTAATAAGGTTTTAATAGATTGTCTCCCTTGTTATTTTATCACTTATAATAAGGTTTCAGCAGATTGTCTCCCTTGTTATTTTATCACTTGTAGTAAGGTTTTAACAGATTGTCTCCCTTGTTATTTTGTCACTTGTAATAAGGTTTTAATAGATTATCTCCCTTGTTATTTTATTAGAGTATTAAAACTTCTGCGGATATTAATGAAGAGAAAATTAAATACTAGAATGTTACAACTGAATTTAAAGATGACAATTTTTCCTGCAATGTAAGACTTGTTGATATATTTTTGTGTTAATAGCTTATTAAATAAAGATTGACGATGTTTGATTTTAGATCCAAATTATTTCATTTTATTCCCATCATTTCTATTATTTTTGTCCATTATTAATTATCTCCCCTTATTAAGTAACTGATGTTATACAAACTCCTATCTAGATTTAAAGGAGCCATTAGAGAAGTTACCTCAACAACAGGGGTGTCTAAAACAGTGTTTTAATATCATTGCCTGACTAGTTGTTTCATGTTTTTCTAATTTTTACTATGGTTTTTACTAGTGTAATTTTGTACGACTATAACAATAGAAAAAAGGTGTAAATTAAGATGATTTAAACAAAGGTGTATTTTTATTAAGCAAAGGTGTATTTTTAGTAAACAAAGGTGTATTTTTAGTAAATCATTTCTGTAATTTGTTCAGTCGAGCCTGTTTATAATGAACTTTTAATTTAATGAACCTGAAAATTGTGTTGACCGAACATTAAATAATGTCTCAGTGTCTGAAAATATACAGTGTAACATTATCTTCAAGTGCATATAAAAACTAGTGCTAATTATGACCTTATTTGACCAAAATGTGTGGGTTTTATTTAAAACTGACGTGATCCTTCACCTGTCATTGATATTTTTCATTTTATCTCCTCTGAAACTACTGTGTTAATTATGGTTAATATTTGAAGTCTCCTATAGAGGAATAAGTTGATTTTCATTGAAATTCTTAATGTTACCAATATAGTAAATTGAAACTAATATTGCCAATATTGACACGAATACAAAATTATGAAGACTAATTTAAAGCAATCTTTGCTAGGATGGTTCCTGGCTAGGCCCCTCCCAGAATTTGTCTCACTTCCCATCCAAAATGGCCATCATTACCAAAAATACTTAATTTTAAGAAGAAGAAGAAAAATTCACTAATATTGGTAAATGCCAGGTGAGCAATAAGAACACAGGTGGACCTCTGACTTCCTATTTCTCATAATTTGGTTGATCCTCTTTCATAACAAAAAATGGGTTTTTATTATTCTGTATTTCCACTTTTGATTAATATAGAGTTGTCTTCCCATTAGCCTTTCCTTATTTGGGTAGATATATAGTGTACACATATGTAGCTTCTTTACACTATTTTTTATTAAGTATTCATTATCAGCCATTCTCCAGTATTTGACTCATTATAAATTTGAAAAATTGAAAAATATGACCTACCTAACTCACTTTTCAAATTTATCTAGCATGAAAGTTGAAACATTGAACTTAGAGCCCACCAAATTTGACCCACACCACTCTTAGAACAACGACACTATTGGCACTGGAAGAATACACCCAAACTTTCCCTTTACGGAGCATAGCCTACAATATTTTTTGTAGGAGATCGTTTAATTCGTATTTTTTTTATCTTTTTGAAAAGAAACGAACACCTATCTGAAAACGCATAATAAACTTTTGAATATATAAATAAATCAATATTTTCAAAATATGTGATGACAAAAATGGAGGTTTATTTTAACTTCGAAATTTCTCTCAGTAAGTATTATATCTGTTAAGTTTATTGCATTGAAAAGCTTTTAAAACTAGAGAAAAATATTAAGAATATTGAGAAGAGATTATAGACTTATCAATTTGGAGAGATGGTCGACCAAAGATTTGTCTGAATTGAGGTAATGGGAAAATTTCTAAAAGGTTCATTTCGTTACGGAACATAGGCATCTGGTAAGATATGTAAAACAATTCCTAAAGGAACAGGTTGTTGGTAACATGGTTACACTTAGTTGTAAATTAAAGCTATCTAGAACTATCTTATTTTATTTTCCATGAAAACAATGTTAATTACTCAAAGATATTGGTGCATGGTTCAAGATAATTGACATGAGTCTTGAATTAAATGTGAAATGTATATGCTTCCGTAACAACTGTTCTTACATAACAGTATAATGCAGCTATTTTTTCTTCTAATATCAGTTATTCTCAATACAACAAAGATCAACACAACAGCAAAAAAATTTGAAAATGCTATGTTCCGTAACCGGATATATTTTGTGTTACACTGATTTCATTTTCAATCGTCATGTTGACCTTTCGAGATGCAATAAGTCTTCCTAAGTTTAATAATTAGCAAAAAGTCGATATAAATCACCTAAACACAGAGAAAATGTTATAATTTGTTAAGTTACATAGTTTACTTTCAACTTACCTTTTTTCCTTCAAAATCTAGAATTCATAGATTTTACTTTGGTAACAGACGACGCATTGCTATTGCATCATGGGGAACGGTGCTAATGGAAACTTTCTATAAATTTTTCACGATGGAAACTCTCCACATTTAGCGTTCCTGAATTCTGTTATGGAAAATGAAAGTTACGGAGCAGAGAGAAAAATAGTTAAAAAAAAAAAAAAAATTGTAAAATATAGAACAGAACTCATGGTTTTCATTTTAAACCGGGTAAGGGTAATAGGTAGCAATTTAAAATACACTTCGCTATTCTCAAAAACAATCTAATTTCACAAAATCCTGGTTACGGAGGCATAGTCTGATAAATCGGACATTTGATTTTTTCATCATCTGATGTCTTCTTAACGTATTTGATTGAAGATATGTAAGAGATGACACTTTTTTTAATGGAAATAACGTTACAGTAGGTAGACGAACAAAGAAACAAAGATTTCATGATTGATTTAGAACATTTTTGAGTGCTTTAGAAAATGTTACGGAACATAGTAGCATTTTGGAGATAAACCAATTTTGCAAAATAAATAAAAAGTATTCGTGAAAGCTATACCTGGTTGAGCTGATCTTGACAATAGGCCAGTACTCAAAAGAGAAAACTGTAATTTTGTTAATGTAACCCGTACATCAAGGTTTAATGGTCGAATCTTAATTACATTTTTTACTGGCGACATTGGTTTTCAGCGATTTTCAACAAGTTTCGATGTTAATAAAATAACAAATCATAACAGCCACAAGTATTTGAAAGTGGTAAATAATCTCTTCATGTATTTATAAATTCAAGAAAACCACTGTTTTACTTGAAACGAAAAATCACGATTCTACATATTTTTACGAATACAGGCGACAAAAGTTTTTCGGAAATGGGTCAAATATCGGAGAATGGCTGTATATTTCTTTGATCATATCCAGCTTCTACATACAAAATTTGTATGTTAAGAGTGTATTATTTTCCACTGAAATTTACCTTCTTAATATATTTGGAAACATCACCAGGATTCTAGGAGTATGATTCTTGTCACATTCTTCAGTTTGGGAGAGTAATAATCATGTTGTATAATGAAAATACTCAAATTAATACTGTTAGAATTACTCTGATTTATATGAACAAATATTTCCAAAAAGTATCATAAAAGGAAGGATAAAAGGATTTTTATGAGGGAAGAACACAGGAGAGATAATTTTTTAAAAGTGTCTGCTTTAGGAGGGAAGAAGACAGGGGAGCTAATTTTTAAGATTGTCTGCTATAGAAGGGAAGAAGATCGGGGAGATCATTTTTTAAGAGTGTAAGAATACAGGGGAGATAATTTTTTAAGAGATTAAGAAGACAGGGGAGATCATTTTTTAAGAGATTAAGAATACAGGGAAGATAATTTTTTAAGAGTGTAAGAAGACAGGGGAGATAATTTTTTAAGAGAGTAAGAATACAGGGGACATAAATTTTTAAGAGTGTTAGAAAACAGGGGAGATAATTTTTAAGATTGTCTGCTTTAGGAGTGAAGAAGACAGGGGAGATCATTTTCAATATTTCTTGCTTTTAAATGATTTTATTGTACTGTATTGAAGTCTTACCCTTTGTTTTGCTGTTAACATTGATTTAACATTACAAATGTGCTTTTCCATCAGTCTGATGGTATTTATAGTTTCAGCCATATGTGTGCCGTTGTCGACCAGTTTCTGTATTTATAGTTTCAGCCTTATGTGTGCCGTTGTCCACCAGTTTCTGTGCTATAGGACTACTACTATTGTGTGTTAGACTAGTTGCTATTTGTATAAGTAGTTATTTCTACTGGATAATGACACGAGATTGGCGGCCCAAAGATCATTGGAAATTATACCGACAACAGGTACCCCTTCAGTGTACAATCTTATAGTCGCTTAGTTATCTTTATTTAGTTACACATGGACAAATTCTATTTATGTTATGAACATGCATATTCATCCCTTTAACACACAAAAAAAGGATACAAAGTCAATATTTAAAATGATTTATTTTTTAAAATCCACCGAAAAATGTCTTTTGATTTGAGTGTGATTGTTTTGATAGAAAAAAAATTGAAATATTTTAAATTTTGACTCTATCCCATGAATTGTTGTACAAATATTTTAAATTTTGACTGTATCCCATGAATTGTTGTACAAATATTTTAAATTTTGACTGTATCCCATGAATTGTTGTACAAATATTTTAAATTTTGACTGTATCCCATGAAGTGTTGCACAAATATTTTATAGTCCTTTGCTTGTTATTAAATTTCACCCGTAAGGAATGTGGATAAACAGGTGTCAGGTTTGTAAGGTAATTATAAATAACCTTCCAACTAAATCTGTATTATCCACAATTAGCACCATAGGCCTTCATGAATATCTATTGCCTGATGGGTTTACCCAAGTAAGAACATTCATACAGTTCCTTTGGTCACTTCAGTTTGGCAATAGCTCAGCCAATCTTAGAATTTCAGATCTTATCAGGACATCAAATTGTAAGTTTGAAACAATAAAGAATGAAATTTATACTCAGCTCAGCTATTTTCTTCAGTTGACTTGCTGATTGAGTGATAGAAAGTGTGTCTATATAAAATACTTGCTGTATAAGAGGGTCATTTTATTATTTGATACTCACAAAAATTCTAGATTAAAAAAGGTTTATCTTTGAAAACAGTGACATAATTTCAGAAATGTGCCAATAATTTTAAATATACATGTATATTCAAAATGCACAAATATTTCAATTGCACAATTTTAGTGAAAACAAATTGAAAATGAGGACTTTGTACATTAATGTACAACTTTCCAAGAATTTACCTCTAAGAGGACGATTTCATTTAAAAGCTTTTACTATAAAAAGTTGTCCAAGTAAAAAATTTGTTTCAATGGGGAAAGTTTTTGTCCTAAAGATTTTACCATGAAAAGTGTGTCCAAGCAAAAAACTTGTCTCAACATGGAAGGATTTTATTGTAAAGCTGTTCACATAAAAAGCTGTCCCAGTAACCATTTCTAAGCAAATTGTTTCAATATTCAACAGACTGATGTTTGCCAATGAAGTTTCAATCTATGTACATTGTACTTATTATGAATGGTTGTTGTATTTTTGATATGGTGGACTTAGTTATTTTCGATAGGTTAAAAGAAATTGTTGTAAATTTTTTCTGTGTATTTTGATATTCATTAAAGTTTTTTCAGGGGCTTTAACTGTCAACTCGACTTTTAATATTTACATATAAATCCCTGATGTTATTCTTTGCTTGTATGTGTGCATACTTTTTTAAGTGTCACATGATTTGTGTAGTACACATGAACACCAGGAGAAATCGATGACTTATGATGACATAGTACATAGAAATAGTGAAGCTCTAGATGATAATGTATCATAAATAAAATTACTAAAAGAGTTGACAGATTCTCAAAACAAGTTCATTAAAGTTTCAAAATTTCTTTTGAGCTTGATAAAATTTATCACGAGGACCCCAATAGTAAATGCTGCTCATTCACTTTAATGTTATTATTGGATTCTAATAAAAGTTAATAAATATGTCAAATGTATTATTCATTCATAAAAAATTGTCAATATTAAGAAATATGATCATGTACACCCCCGGTATATCATCGCGGAGGTTCCACAACTTTCAAAGGTGAAAAAGACATTCGAAATTACAAATGCAGAATGTGTGTAAGTCTTTAAGAAGAGTACTCCTTTAAAGCATCAAAAAATTTTAACTTCTGTCACAGTCAGTGATCAGAATATTAGCCACACATAAATATGACAGTCCACACTTTGCAGACGATATATAGCTAGTGGCAGTGCTATTCAAGTTACCAGAGTTAAATATAATCAATATACTTTATGCAGATTAAAGGGTTAGGGTTAGGGTTGGTTCTAGCAAAATGGCTTAAAATATGCAAGGTTATGATAAAAAGAGTTCTTATTTTCTTGGAAGGCATTGTTTGTAAACATTTATTGGTTTGGGGACCTTCTTTTGTCTATCTACTTTCACTTTCTGAAATATATACAGGAAAAGTAGTCATGTGTGATGATTTGCAGGTGCAAATAAAAATAGCTATCGAAAATTCCTTATTATCAAAATTACCCTACAAAACCATACTAAGTTTTTTTGTACACCAGAACTTTTGTCCCTCGACAGATTCTAACAAAAGCTTTATTTCAATACATCTCGGTCAAATTTGTAACCAGGATGAGTTATGACCCTTATACCAATATTCCCTTTTCACACTAGACTTTTTTCCATTGTCAATTCTGAGCAATTGTTATTGAAGCTTTATATCAAAAGATCTTGGTCAATTAAAAAAATATTTTAAAAATCAACAAAGGTCAGTGGAGTTATTCCCCTTTGAGGAAGAAAAATGTTAATACACAAACCTCTCCTTGTTAGGAGTAATACCACTAAAGAATTCTCCAAAGCATTTTATGTTAAATAAAATCTCTTTGAGCTTTCATACAGGTTTCACATGAAGTTTAATATAAGTGAAACTCATATCTCAGGGGTACCTTATTGGAAGCTTACCTCCGAAAATCAACATACATTTAATGGCATATAAGAAAAAACAGGTAGTCTGAAGTTGCCTACCCTCAAAAATCCTTTTTTCACATTCGATTTAACACAAATTCAGATGGTTTCTTTCCAATGCAATCATTTTTTTTCAAACTTGGTTCAAACAGCTAGACAATGGAGGTGTATATAGGTACTGAATGGGGGGAGGGTCTTCTTTTTTTTTTTGTCTGAGTAAAATTATGGTCCCTTTCTAAATAACAAAAAAATGAGTCTGATATTTAAAGCTGTGATACTAGTGAGAATGTATGAGACCTTCAAACTGTGATACTAGTGAAAATGTATGAGACCTTCAAACTGTGATACTAGTGAGGATGTATGAGACCTTCAAACTGTGATACTAGTGAGAATGTATGAGACCTTCAAACTGTGATACAAGTGAGAATGTATGAGACCTTCAAACTGTGATACTAGTGAGAATGTATGAGACCTTCAAACTGTGATACTAGTGAGAATGTATGAGACCTTCAAAACAGACTTTATTGTTTTGATCAGTAATGTCATATTACACTTGACTTCACATTGACTGATTATTTTCAGTTGATACTAATGATATCACACCCTGAGATCAAACAAAAAATGTCCAACTGATAATAAAAGTTCATGACATATTATGAACAAAATTTGAAATCATTGAGGTATGACAAAAAGTAGGTTACAGCATCTCAATCTATTACTTATAAATTAAAAATATAAATTTCATTGTAGTTAATATTATACAATTAATGATTTTTAATGAGGTGGATACAAGGATTTATTAACCCAAGAATATTATATTTACCGAGGCCCCTTAGGGCTGAGGTAAATATATTATTCTTGGGTTAATAAATCGTGGTATCCACTGAATTGAAATTCATTAATTGTTTTATTATATGACACATTTTATATGTTTCTTTCACCCTTAAAATAAGTTTTGATCACGATATTTTCTTTTGTTTACCTTGTTGGAATGTTATATTCACCTGGCGTGACGTCACACCAGGTGATTATAACATTCCAACAAGGTAAACAAAACCACGAGGTGATTATAATGTTTTAAGATCGTTACTAGGGACGTCAGCCAATCAGAAAAAGACATTATCTGAAGTCATATAATAATAAAAATTAGCAAGCAAAGGGTTTATAATATTTTTTGTATTTTGTAATGTTATATTAACAGTCAAGCCTGTATTAAGATGTCACCTTTAGGACAAAGACAAATTGTATTTTAAGACAGGTGACATCTTAAAGGCATATTGTCTACGATTTTTTTGAAAATTTTTAACTGTCCATAAATGATTTGTTTAAGCTATCATTAAACAGTTATACTGCAAAATATACGATTGGTGTTCTTTTTTTGACAAAAAAGACCCAAAACTATCGTTATCGGAATTATTGTCCAGAATGACAAAAAATTCAAAGTGAAAGTAACAGTGCCACCTATAAAAACGGAAGTTTGGAATTCTCGGGGGTTTAGCTTTGAGGTAAGGAAAATACTGTTAAGATTCAAACACTTCATTGATTGTCACGCTCGTTTAATGTTGTTTGAATCTTAACGTTTCGTAGCATATTCACCAATAATTCGGTGTTTAATTTTCATTTTATGAAGGTCAGTACGGAAAACAACAATAATTTGAAAAAATACAAATGTGGTAGACAATATACCTTTAAAAGAGGTTCAACTTATATGAAATTTTCTATGGCAGGACAAGAAAAAGGTGACTCTTTAATTGAGGTGATCGCATGGTCAGGTTTGACTGTATGTGTGCTGTTGTTATGAAAACAAAGATTGCATGAATTAGTAACTTTTCGTTCTGTAATAACAAAACAAACAAACAAAAATAGAATTTCTCCTTGTTCAAAATTTATATGATTTGTCCATGTATATTGTTGGATGGAAATTTGTCAACAACAATAAGAATTTAAATATTATTATCTTTATAATGTTTATTATCCAGTAGAATAGTAACAGTATATTTTATAGGTAGATCTTTTTAATCTTTTAAGTGTAAATAAGATTGACCTGCACATTTCCAACTTGATTCTAAAATTATTTTTTTTTTCCATTTTTGTATAGGAGTTACTTCCCTTAATGCATGCAAATCTGTTCCCTTCCATACAAAGTTCAATTAAAATAACACATATTTTTCCCAATATTTGTATGCTGTAGCAACTTGTTAATTTTCTTTTTGCTATAAAACTATCCTGATTTTTTATAAGGTTCAAATATCTACCAGACATATTTAAAAAAAAAATTACTCAATGTTTTGTCCTTACCACAGGCGCATGGGGCATGGATTTCGTCCCCCCTTTTTTTTCTCTTTTTTTTAAATATGTCTGGTAGATATTTGAACCTGTGGTCCTTACATGAAACTGGTACCATTTTGCCCATCGTAAGGGAAGTAACTCCTATAGAAAAATGGCTAAAAAGATATAATTTCAGAATCAAATCAGGAATGTGAAAATGGTCTATTGGTCAATACTATTAGATTATTACATGTCCTTTTTCATATTGCCCTTGTAATCAACATGTGACCTTGATATCGGCCCCGAGGGACGATATCAGTCGAGGGCTGATGACAAGGGAAATATGAAAAAGGCCATGTATTAATCTATTTATCACATATTTTGACAGGGCAGATAACATGTTATTGCCCTTCACAAGAGGGCAGATAACATGTTATTGTCCTCGTAAAATGGTATTGTCCCGGAGGCAAAAAACACGCCGCAAATTATGCTTTTATTACACATGCAAATTTGGCGTTATTTCAATAAAATATGTGATAACATTAGATATAGACAGGATTCACTGTAGACTCTGTTTATTCTGTTTGTATGGTAATCAAACAATATTGATAGTAACGTATTTATCAATGCTGTAATTTGATAACTTTATAGCCTACATGTATGTTAATTTTGGATATTGTTGTGTTTCTGTTTGGTTCTAAGGGTTAGATGTGTTGGTGTTTATATATTGACAAAGGGAGAAAACTCATGTTTATATGTTGTCACTTTCAACAATTTTCCAGCTTTATCATGACTTCCAGACTTATTGAAATCATGGACAGTTATAATGAACTGACAAAGCCTGTAGCTGGAAACAGTAACTTTTGAGGTGTCTAAGAAAGCGGGGTATCAGATAGCCAGATAATAATCACAATTTTCCTTCTCTTTTTAGCTCACCTGACCCGAAGGGTCATGTGAGCTATTACTACCACTGGGCGTCCGTCGTCCGTCTGTCGTTAGCTTTATGCATTTTAATCAACTCCTCTAAAACCAATGGGCCAATTTGAACCAAACTTTGGTGGAATGGTCCTTGGGTGGTCCCCTTTCAGAATTGTGTCCAACAATCCCCCTTGCCAACCAAGATGGCTGCTGTTACTAAAAATAGAAAATTTGGCAAAAAATCACTTAAAAATTATCTTCTCTGAAACTGCTGGGCCAATTGGGCCCAAACTATGGTGGAATGGTCTTCAGATGGTCCTCTTTGAGAATTGTGTCCGACGACCCCGGCCGCCAACCAAAATAGCCACCGTTACTAAAAATAGAAAATTTGACAAAAAATCACTTAAAAATTATCTCCTCTGTGGAATGGTCTTTAGGTGATCATCTTTCAGAATTGTGTCAGACGACCCCGGCTGCCAACCAAGATGGCCAACGTTACTAAAAATAGAAAATTCAGCAAAAAATCACTTAAAAATTATCACCTCTAAAACTGCTGGGCCAATTGGGCCCAAACTATGGTGGAATGGTCTTTAGGTGATCCCCTTTCAGAATTCTGTCCGACGACCTGGTCGCCAGCCAAGATGTCCGCCATTACTAAAAATAGAAAATTTGGCAAAAGATCACTTAAAAATTATCTCCTCTGAAACCGCTGGGTCAAATGGGCCCGAACTATGGTGAAATGGTCTTTAGATGGTCCCTCTTCAGAATTATATCCGACAACCCCGCCTGCTAAAGAAGATGGTGGCCATTGCTAAAAATAGAAGATTTGCAAAAATTCACTTAAGGTGGTACCTTACACTTCAGGTAAAATTTGATCTGCTCGTTTAATTTTCTTATTTTTTTGGCAGTGTTTTTGAATATATCCACTGTAATAAATATCAAAATTTTAACAAATTCCAACCAATAGACTCAGAGCTATCAATTCAATAGCCACATAGCAGCTTTTCTCTCTGTGGTTTTGATCACTGAGATTCTTGAAATCTGCATACAAACATCATGATCATGATCAAAACGTTCAACTGATTTTAAAGAGTTATCTCCCTGTAGTGTTAGGTACCACCTTAAAAATTATCTCCTCTGAAACTGCTAGGCCAACATTGAGCCAGGTGAGCGATTACAGGCTCCTAGGAGCCTCTAGTTTCTCTAAAAAATCTTTGAAAAGGCTAAGTGACTTTGACCTTGACCTTAAGTTCATGGGCAAGTACAAAATATAATTTTTTAGGTTATTTTTCTCACTTATAAGATGTTTATTTTGTTCAATTTATGACAGAAAAGTTTTACCTTTACCACAAAACGAAAACATTCAAATTCAAAACACCTGTTGGATACGACAGGTTCGCACATCTTTTAATGTCCATCATGAGTTTTCTCCCTTTGTGAATAGTGTCTGCTTGTCCAGAGCAACAAATAATTTGCCTCTTTATTTATTTTCTGTTTAAAAGTCTAATGTGGATTAAAAGAAATTGTTAAAAAGGGAAAATACATGTAATTTGATTTGAGGTGTTTGAGTGAAAATTTAGATATTTGTTGTAAAAATTTATTTTAATATAACTTATAAGCATCATTTATTGGTCAATCAATTAGTGATTAATTGTGGTCTTGTTTTTACAGCAATAGCAATCAACATGATATCTACATTTACCAGAAATCAGCTGGGGTACATTCTGATGTACAGTCTGCTCACAGCTGTGTCCTACTCCTTCTATTGGGCAGTTACATTCAGGACCTCTCCAATGAAATGCAGCACCTCCAATAAAGAGTTGATAGAAAAGGACCAATGAAATGATGGCAGTCCAGTCATGTGACTGACAGTACAAGGAGTTGTGTAAACACATGGTGCTTTTGAATTTGTGTAATTGTCAATTAGTAAGCAGGAGGAAAATGGGGGTGTAATGATCATAAAGGGGGGATAATTAATTTTGTAAAGCAAATTAAACAAGTTTGTAAGTTTGAAAAAATTTAACAATGCTTTTTGTCTCACTGAAAGGAAGATGTATGTACGTATTTTTCTTTCCTTCACTCCACAAAATGTCTTTATTCCAATTTTTTGTGATATGGTCTGTTAACCAGTAACCAATAGTAGTCACAAGGTAACACCATCAACTTGTAGTGTAAATGGAAAGTAGTCTCCTGATATTAACCTCCCTTTGATGATCCATTATTGATTAACAGTGGGTTTTTTTATTCTATTTTTCTTTAATGGACTGGGCCAACCATGTTTGGTCAATGCATTCATTCTAAGATGATACATGTTAGCCAGATTTTTGTCACCTGACCTTCAATATATATGTCACACATATTCTTGTACTATGACCTTGACCTCATTTTCCATTATCCATTGACTTTGCTTCAATATTTTTGATTTGGTCAATTTCTCAGTATGGATACAATATTAATGAACTGGCCATTTTGTATTAGGTATAGCATAATAATAAAAGTCCATTGTCTATGTGTTCTCATTGGCAGCCAGTTCATCACCCATGTCTATGTGTTCTCATTGGCAGCCAGTTCATCACTTAATATGATTGTCTTGTTTTATAGTTTATATGTAGGTTCCTAGGAGCCTGTTGTCACTCAGCAGGTGAATGAATCATCACTAGTTTCAGTTTCAGTCATTACGACTCCAAGGACTGTGTTATGATTCACCTGGTTAACTATTCATTATTAGTTTAAATGAAAATAATGGCTCCTAGGACCCTGTTATCACTCACCTGGTTAACTATTCATTATCAGTTTAAATGAAAGTAATGGATCCTAGGACCCTGTTATCACTCACCTGATTAACTATTCATTATTAGTTTAAATGAAAGTAATGGCTCCTAGGACTCTGTTATCACTCACCTGGTTAACTATTCATGATCAGTTTAAATGAAAGTAATGACTCCTAGGACCCTGTTATCACTCACCTTGTTAACTAACCAGTATTAGTTGCAATAGAAGTAATGGCTCTTGAGAGCATTTTATCTCTCACCTGATTAACTAACTATTATCAGTTTAAATGGAAGTAATGGCTCCTAAGAGCCTTTTATCGCTCACCTGGTTAATAAATTATTGTCAGTTTCAATGAAAGTAATCAGCTCCCAACAGACTTATCGCTCACCTGGTTAACAAACCATTGTCAGTTTCAGTGAAAGTAATCGGCTCCTAAGAGATTGTTATCGCTCACCTGGTAAATGAACCATTGTCAGTTTCTAAGGAAGTAATCGACTCCTAGCATTGCATTGGAAGATTAGAATAAATATTTATAATGATATTTAAGCCAAAAATAAAATTATAAAGTATCTGTCAAATAAAAAATAAAGAATTTTGGTCTTTATTTTGTTGAGAATAAGGTAAAATGGTTGCTATTGGTAAGATAATATCTATATAATATTAAACTGTTAAAAGAAGAGTTTTATGTCAGTTAAGAATAAGGTAAAATGTTTGATATTGTCAAGATAATATCTATATAATATAAAACTGTTAAAACAAAAGAGTCTTCTGTCAGTTAAGAATAAGGTAAAATGTTTGCTATTGTCAAGATAATATCTATATAATATAAAACTGTTAAAACAAAAGAGTCTTCTGTCAGTTAAGAATAAGGTAAAATGTTTGATATTGTTAAGATAATATCTATATAATAATAAACTGTTAAAAGAAGAGTTTTCTGTCAGTTAAGAATAAGGTAAAATGTTTGATATTGTCAAGATAATATCTATATAATATAAAACTGTTAAAAAAAAGTGTCTTCTATCAGTTAAGAATAAGGTAAAATGTTTGATATTGTTAAGATAATATCTATATAATATAAAACTGTTAAACAAAGAGTCTTCTGTCAGTTAAGAATAAGGTAACATGGTTGCTATTGTTTGTATCTATATGTAACTGTCTATCTACTTGTGTTTAACATTGTAAATATTGTGATCTATTTTATTATGTTTTTTGTAATTCTTGTATGAATGGGCTCTTCCTCACATGTAGATGTTTTGTTTATATCAAGTACAATTTATTTAGGCAAAGAATATATTGTTATATTTGAGAATGATCTTTTAATTTCACTTAATTTGCATAGGTTAAGCAGAGATGAAATATATTAACAATTTTTTTGTGAAATTGCAAAATTATATTGTCAAAAAAATTTCAGTTTGCTTTAAATATAGAACAATTTCATGTATTAATTCAGCATGGTATCATTAAATTTGCATTACATAGGGGAGATAACTCAATAACTCCTTCATTCAATTTATATTAACATTTTTATTAGTTGTAAATTTGTGGTTGCAGCAAATCTTTTTGTTAAATGAGAGAATATCTATAATATCAGTTGGTGATTTTACTCTTACAAATTGAGTTTTTCTTGTAACACATTAAGGGAACCAGTAAAATTGATATTTGTAAAAGTAAAATTTTGTGTGTAAGGGGTATCAATTTTGCCTGGTTTTTTTTAACTGTTCCGACAATTTGGTATTTTAGAACTGTTCCGACAGTTTGGTATTTTAGAACTGTTCTGACAGTTTGGTATTTTTTTTTTTTTTTCATTTCATTGAATCAGTTTCTTCAGTTTTACACCAGATTTTTACAAGGAAATCATGTATTTAACTCAACGAGATCATCCAACATACTTTTAACTTTCCTTGCCAAAGATCATGTGAGCTTTTGATATCATGTTGCAGCCATTGTCTCATGTCAAGTTAAAGTGAGAGGTGATTGCTTGTTTTGTTGGTGGAATTGTTTAAACTTTCTGTCATTATTTACATGGCTTGGTAAGCTACAAAAATTCTTCATTTTTGATCTGGAAAAAAACATTGTGGCCATAGCCCATTCTTGTTTCTGATTGGCTGAAACATTAATAATCTCATCTGATACTAAAATTCCAAATAATTTGTTAGTTGGTACAGAAAATTTAGATTTTGTATGGATATGGCAAAAACATAATTAAAAAAAATTATCAGACAAAACCACATTTCCAAATGATTTGTTACATAGTACCTGTGATGTATATGAAGTCCTTTACATTGCGTGACTGAATAACCAAGTGTGTGTTTCAAGTTGAGGAGAGACTCTAGTCATTAAGTGTTACAATAAAATTTACATTTGCTCAGTTTTACATAAAATATAAAATAATCATGGCAACACATTTTGGCCTGTGAAACATGACATGAAAACATTAAAAGGGACCAATCATTGTACATGTATTAATAATTTCACACTTGAATTAATTTGGTTAGTTAATGGCTTGTGTGACAATATATAATTAATTTGGTTAGTTAATGGCTTGTGTGACAATGTATAATTAATTTGGTTAGTTAATGGCTTGTGTGACAATGTATAATTAATTCTTAGGTAAGAGTTGATGTGGTCGTGATCATATGGTTGTTGGATTTACAACTACCTATGCAATCAATGCCTATCACCAATGATGTTGTGGGTTCGAATCTCGATCAAAGCGAGGTGTACAACATTATGTGATAAAGTTTGTCAGTGACTTGCGGCAGGTCTGTCGTTTTCTGTGATTTCCTCCACCAATAAAACTGACAGCCACGATATAACTGAAATATTGTTGAAAGTGGCGTTAAACATCATCAAGCAAACAAACAATTAATTATTAGGTTATTAGGAGACATATATCTTACAGTCTTAATGAAGAAAAACCTTTATAAAGTTGTTCAACATTTATAAAAAAAAAATATGGTATTATGTCAAATGTCATTGCTTGTTAAATAAAAATGTGAAACTTTTAGATTTTGAATTTGTTTAACTGTGTTTCATGTGAATATTGTAAGTTACTTCCTGGTATAAAAGAGACTAATGTTGTATATGTGATAGTAAATCTCTTCATCACCATTGTATTACTTGTTATTAGGGTTTTTACCAGTCGTAAAATATTTTATGTTTTATTACATGAGAAAAAAGATATCTGTGTTGAACTTGTGAAAAAATTGATAGGTGCTACTTTTAACAGAAAAAAAGAATTGTACACTAAAGGTCAATGTTTGTTTGAAGAACAAATAATAAGATTGTCATGATCAGATATAATAGTCTTCAGTAGGCACGGATGAATTTGGCTCACAGTTTAATTATTATTTATAATTTGATAAATTCAGTTGTCTCCTTGATTTATTTTAATTTTCACTTTCACAATGAACATAAGTGACCCATATACATAAAGCCTTCATTAAAAAGTGTCTGAGGTGGATTAGCCATACAGGTATTTAGGCAATGGCTGTTGGGCTGCTCAGATAAGCTACTAGTACATATTAATGAACACTGGCCAGACCTGATAGGTGATAGGATGCCAGGACCGGTTTTAAGACCCAGTCTACTTCTGATTTAAATGCTCATTGTATTCTTGGTTGCTTTTGATTTTATTACAACAGTGTTTAATATGACTGTATCCCTGTTTAAGACTTGTTTTAAATGTGATCCAGACTAATGTACCTTTACCTAAAGTGATAAATGTTACTCACAGTTTACTCATGTTTGTCTTATTATTTATGATGTATAATTTGTTTGAGATATTGTATAGATTGATAAAAACATTGTAAAAATAAGTCTACATTGTCAAAATAAAAAGTAATTTCATTCAATAGTTTTTTCATTACTGTTAGTACAGCGCATTTGTCTCTGAAATATGTAATGAACCACATCAGTGATGTAATTGTTAGAGTGCTGGCATTGGGACAAACCAAAGACTATAAGATTGGTGTAATGGTTTTGAGTGCTGGTATTGGGACAAACTAAAGACTATAAAATTGGTGTAATGGTTTGAGTGCTGGTATTGGGACAAACTAAAGACTATAAGATTGGTGTAATGGTTTGAGTGCTGGTATTGGGACAAACTAAAGACTATAAGATTGGTGTAATGGTTTGAGTGCTGGTATTGGGACAAACCAAAGACTATAAGATTGGTATTTTTTTGCTTCTCCACTAAGCACACAGCATAAAGGACAAAGAGCAAAGACTGGGTTGCTCGGAATAAGGATAAAGTGTCTGAGTGGGGCTGTCCATGGGCTGTGTATGTTGTTTCAGTGATCTAGCACTATAAAAATCCAGCTAAAGGTGTTGGTCTAGTACAAAGTGAACCCAATCATTATCATCTCATTGAAAATTAACTTATTCTCATCATGAATATGATGATATAGCTGAAAAATTGCTGAGTTGGCATTAAACAACAATGCTCACAGAAAAATGCAAGGTGTCCAATGGGATTCGATCACAAGACCTCTGGCATTGTAAGACATGCTTTACCAACTGAGATAAAGGAGATCTGCACTACTGCAGCTAGCAAGGGTGGTTCTGACCCAACTACATTTCCAATAACCTTAGGTAGAGCATAGACATTACACTCTCCACCTGGGAGTTTATAAGCAATAGTGTATTATGATGCCCAATGAATGTCCATTATCACTTGAGTTTAAACATGAATAACATGACGGGTGCAAACTAGTGGAGGAGGAACTGTTTACCAGTCCCGAGAACCTGAGTTCCTTCCTCTTTTTAGAGGGGTTCATGTTGCTCAATCCTTAGTAACCTGTGCCATGTTTTGTGTATCATTGTTTGTGTCTCTTTGTCTTTTTTCTTTCGTCATTGTATTGTCTGTACTTGAGGCCACCGTGGCCTTGGACGTATGGTAGTTGGATTTAGACCACCTGTGCAATCAGTGCCTATCACCACTAATGTTGAGAGATCGATTCCCACCCAGGCGAGGTGCACTCGATACAACAGTATGTGATAAAGTTTGTCAGTGACTTTCGACAGGTCGGTGGTTTTCTCCACCAATAAAATTGACCGCCACGATATAACTGAAATATTGTTGAAAGTGGCATTAAGCACCATAAAACCAATCATAATCATTGTCTGTACTTCTATTCACAGCTTCTGATTATCCCTTTGGTATCATTAAACTGTCCTTATATAGACATTGAACAACAAATCTGAAATTCCTCATCAGATGGTGATGGTCATCTTGGATTTTATTAGATCATCACTAGTACTGAAACCATAAGTTTATACAAGCCTCATTTGAGGATGAATTGTCTTAAGTGTGTGAAATGGTTTCCGAGATGAAGGTGGTGACGTGCGCGTGGAGGCATTTATCTTGGATTTCAGATCGGCACTAAAATTATAAGTTTTTGTTTTCGTTTTAAAGTTTGGTCCTTTAACGACCAAACAGGTTTTGGACTAAAAGAGCTTCATATTTTCGGATTCCTTAATGATCTATCTGACCAATGGACAAAAAGTAGAAAATGACATGCTGGAATGTTGCTACATATGAATGGAAAGTTCACAATTATAGTTTTGTTTATCTGTTTGGAGCTTCTCGTTCGTGTTCATGGTCTAGTAGATCTATATTCCTTTTTTAACTGGATCTCATCCACGTACAATGGATAGTCGAGTCCAACAGGCGACATGTAATAGATACAAAATCATTATTATCCCCCGTGATAGCGGTGAGGGGATATAGTAATAGTGGCCGTCTGTCTGTCTGTCCATCTGTCACTTTCTTGTTTACGCGATAACTTGAGTAAACATGGATAGATTTGAATAATTTTTTGCATGTGGCTTGTAATTATCATTATCTTGGATGGGTTTTAACATGGAAATATTTGAAGCAAGGGTTTTGGGGGGAAATCTTAGTTTTTGGTTGAAAAATCAACAATTTTGAGAATTGGGTCTTGTTTACGCGATAACTTTAGTAAACATGGTTAAATTTGAATAATTTTTTGTGTGTGGCTTGTAAATATCATTATCTTGGATGGGTTCTTCCATGGAAATATTTGAAGCGAGGGTTTTGGCGGAAAATCTTAATTTTTGGTTGAAAAATCAACAATTTTAAGAATTGAGTTTTCTTTACGCGATAACTTGAGTAAACATGGATAGATTTGAATATTTTTTTGCATGTGGCTTGTAATTATCATTATCTTGGATGGGTTCTAACATGGAAATATTTGAAGCAAGGGTTTTGGGGGAAAATCTTAGTTTTTGGTTGAAAAATCACAAATTTTGAGAATTGTGTCTTGTTTACGCGATAACTTTAGTAAACATGGATAGATTTGAATAATCTTTGCATGTGGCTTGTAAGTATGTTATACATTAAGACTGCAAGGCTGCTTTCTATAAATATATAAAACTAAATATTATGCAAGTGCGGGGGGATACGTCGCACATTCATACGCTAGGCGGTTCTTTTATTTAATACATTCCTGTCACTGACTCGGGCCATCATGGTCGTGATCGTATGGTAGTTGGATTAACAACTACCTATACAATCATTGCCTATAACCACTAACGTTGTGAGTTCGAATCCCACACATGCTGGTGTGCTTTATACAACAGTATGTGATAAAGTTTGTCATTGACTTGGGGCATATCAATGGTTTTCTCCAGGCACTCCGGTTTCCTCCACCAATAGAACTGACCGCCACATTAAATATTGTTGAAAGTGGCGTCAAACATCATAAACCAAAACTTTGTCACTGAGGTGGGTTTCCATTTCATTGTGTAGATTCCTTAGTATATCATTGAGTAACTGTCGTGACTGTGATCATATGGTAGTTGGATTTACAACTACCTATGCAATCAGTGCCTATCACCACTGATGTTATGAGTTCCAATCTCGATCAGAGCGAGGTGTACAACATTATGTGATAAAGTTTGTCAGTGACCTGCACCAGGTCGGTAGTTTTATCCGGGTCCTCTGGTTTCCTCCACCAATAAAACTGACCGCCACAATATAACTTAAATATTGTTGAAAGTGTCGTTAAACATCATAAACCGAAATCTGACTCTCTTTTCCCATTGCCCGTACATGGTGCTTCCACATTTACGTTAGAATGATGTTGGTTCTTGGCATATGTCAACTGGTTTTGTTTCAAATAGTTATGTTACCAGTGAGGTCAAAATTCAGATCCAGCGATAAGAATATGGCAGTATTAAACCGGGTAATGGTTTCCCAACCCCTACTAATAACTGGATCTCCAACGACAATACAGATATAAACAAACAACAACAACAAACTCTACACAGATTCACTCACACAAAAACAAACAACAACAAACTCTACACAGATTCACTCACACAAAAACAAACAACAACAA
>MJUT01062757.1:30060-44795 GCA_002080005.1 Gigantidas platifrons | reverse complement strand
ACAAAAACAAACAACAACAACAAACCCTACACAGATTCGCTTAAACAAAAACAAACAACAACAACAAACTCTACACAGATTCACTCACACAAAACAAACAACAACAACAAACTCTACACAGATTGGCTTACACAAAACAACTCATACAATATATACGACAACATAAACACCGACAGTAACAACAAAACCTACACAGATTCACTCACACAAAATCAACCCATACATCAGAAAAGCAGTAAAATGGACACAAAAATGGAGGATCAACATCAACCTGGAAAAAAACAGAAATATGTATTTTTTCCAAAAGGAAAATCGAAATTGAACCCACCAATAAATCCATCACAGTACTAGGGAAAACTCTGAAATACAACCCATGTCCTAAACTATTGGGATTAATACTGGACGAAAAAATGACATTTGGTAAACATATAGAATCAGTGGAAAGAAGAGGAAATAGAAACCTGACAATATTAAGAGAAATTCGTCAGATAAGCAAAGTTAGCACTGAAAAACTGCTACAACTGTACTACTGTCTCATCAGATCAGTTATCGAATACATCTGTCCAGCTTGGAAAATAGCTGACCCTAAAGAAATGCAGAGGCTCTACAGGATACAGAGAAAAGCTTTACTCCTATGCCTAGACATACCATCGACATCCGGCAGAGAGGCTTTAGAAATCGAAGCAGGGGTTATACCTATAGACTTTAGGATTGAAGAAATCTCCATTAGAGAAATAGCCAAAGTCTAGTCAAAATCTATACAGGAACCCATCAAACAACAGCTGCTTAGATATGAAGAACAAGACCACTACGACACACACTCCACTCCAATGGGCAAATCATTAAACCAAGCCATGCACAGAAATGGAAAAAGAAACTGATATTAACATCAAACTTATTGAGCCAGAATTTGCATAGAGAGCATGAGAACTACAAATGACCCTAACTAGACCATCATACTGGAATAGACTTGGTAACTCCAAATCAAGAACAGAAGAACAAAAAAGGCAGTACCAAGTAGAAATAGACGAACGGTTAGAAACCACAAACATCGATCAGGCAATAGCATTCACAGACGGATCATGCCTAGGGAACCCAGGACCATGTGGGGCAGGCGTCATCATATACTCAGAGCATGTCAAGCCAGCAGTACGCCTTCACTGGCCAGTAGCACAGAGAGGATCAATCCTGCTAGCAGAACTTGTGGCAATAGTCATGGTCCTGGAGTACTGTATAAGGGAAAATCTTTACAACATGGTTAATACTCTAAAAAATATTCTCTGACAGCCAGAGTGCAGTAGGACTCCTGACCCTAAACTGGACACCAAAACACTATATAGACGTTATCAGATATATCAAAGAATATATTGAAGATCTAAAAAAAAAAAGAAAAAAAAAGGCACGATGACCACCATACTATGGACACCAGGACATGCAGAAATAGAGGGGAATGACGAAGCTGATACCCTAGCTAAACCAGCAGCTATAGAAGCAAAGGAATTACCACCCGAAGATAATGTAATAAATCTACAGGACATAAAACAAAGCGCACATAAAAGTACATTGATTAAGTGGCAAAGACGATGGGACATTGGAGAAAGGGGAAGAGAACTGTATGAAAAAGAACCAAGAATCAAGAAAAACATACTATATGACCACCCGTCCAAAGAATATTTCAGCATTCTCACACAATTAAGAACAGGATACTCCATACTAAACAACTACAAACATCAAACGGGCCAAACCAACACTACAAACTTATGCCTGTGTGGTCAGAAAGAAACAGCATCACATTTCCTACTAGAGTAACATAACAATGACAATTACAATAAATTTCATAACAGTAATCAACCAATGGGATCAGAAAACAAGTTATACAAACTTATGTAAATTCGTTTCCCAAAAAAATCATATAAAATACATTTGAATTGTCTCGAAGAAGCAGAACAAATAATATTAGTGATTCTCTCAATGCGAAAATGAAGAAAAAACAAAATTAAAAGGAAGGAGGTGCGAAAAAAATGCTAAAAAGTGAAGGAGTGGAAATGAAATGAAGGGGTGAAGCGTTTAGTGTGCACACTTCTTATGAATTATTAAATCTAACGTGTAGTACATAGTGCAGCAATTTTGTATAAACAATTGTAAATATATTTGTTTTAATATATATATTTTTTTTTATTTAGAATCTACCCCTTTACAACGGGGGCACCAATCACCAGGTTAGTAGTGATGGTGCGTCTAAGCTTATCTATTTACATCATAAGATCTTAAAAGGTGTGATTAAAAGATAAATATGTACATTAAATATAAAAGATTAAAACAAATATTACTTATGCTACACTGTCAAATATATACATACAAATGTAGTAAGTATAAAAAAAGAGCACATCAGACATAAAAACAAATCAATATAATTTAAAAAGTGTCCAGTTTAAAACACTCTAAAAGGTACGATCTTCCATAAAAATCATAAAAAGTACCAATATCATGACTAAAAGCAAAACCAATGTCGCCAACTAAAAACAGTACTTTGGCACTTGGCGACAGTTCCATAAAATCAAGATCCTGTGGACAAAGGGTGGCAAAAATAACAAAGAATTTCGAACGGATGTGTTCAAACGGTTGACATTTTAGCAGAAAATGTTCCAAATCTTCAACTTCACCTGTACCACATATAGGGCAACAATCATTTTCGGAGATGTTCATCCTGAAAAGATACTTTTTCAGTTGAATGTGTTTTGTCCTTGCAAGTAACTTAAGCCGACAAGACATAAAATTATTTGTATCATTTAAATACCGCTGTCTGCCTCCTTCTTAATGACAATGTTGATAAATATCAAGACTGTTTTTAGTGGTCACGTCTAACATTAGTCTGTCCCTGGTTAAGTACCCATGGTTTTTATTAAAATCATCTAGTCCGACAGATTGTGTAAGATCAGAGATCTCGCGTGAGTAGTCCCAAACCGTTTCATTGCGACGAAGCATTTCATTTAAGACACGCTTACACAATCTTTCGTCAGGTAGAGAAGCGAGCCTTTTGAAGTATGCTACTTTTTGTCGGCTAATGAAGGCATTAATAGGTTCCCAACCTAACTCGAGTAGGAGAGCAGACTGTGGTATATTAAGCTTTGTACTCATAACGATTTTCGCTGCACGATATTGCCAACTGTCTAGCATAGACACGTTTGCTAACGACAGCGGCATCCAAACTGGACACGCATGCGTAATCGAAGGCAAAAGTACATATTTCCAGAGAGCATCTCCAACATTCACTCGATTAAAAGCTCCGTGTTCACCTAAAATCCGGATCTTATAATTTAACATGTTTTGTACTTTACCCTTCAGATATCCATTTACATGAAAATTCGACTTCAGTGACCTATTGATGTAATATCCAAGGTATTTGTATTATCCAAGGTATTTGTATTATCCAAGGTATTTTGTTTTTGTTTTTTCTCTCATATATTTTTTCATAGTTGTGTCCGACTGATTTTCTGATGTGACAACTGTGCCGGGAATCATTTTTGTGAGTAATTTGTTTACTTTCTTGCCTGATTGTATGTACTGATTGATATTTTTCTCACATTCCTTTCTTTTTGAGTGACAACTGTACCAACGTTGCCACAAGTGTACATAGTATTAGGTACATGCCCTATACTTTCTGCTTTTTTGCTTGATTTACAATTGTAGATTGTTGTCATTTATAGTTGATTTTTTCAAGACAAAACCCTATATAATGATAACGCCAATTAATATCAACACTGCATCTTTAGATGAATTGAAGGGAATCACATGAATCAGTGATCGAAGAGCACAGAAGATCATCAAGATGAAAGAAGAGAAAGGGTCTCCACTAACACTTGGAGATTTGAAATGATGTCTGTTATACCAAACACCATGTTGTATCCACTCATTCAAACTGGAAAAGTCACATTAGAACAAGAGGAGCAGGAATATAGAGCTGAGAAAGGAAAAGAGAGAGAGTCAATGTCAAGTGAACAAGATACAAGAAAGATATTAGAAAGTTATAATGTAGATTTAAAGGCAGATTTCGATAGATTACAGAGACAGAATGTCTTCATGCAGGACGAGTTTGATCAAAAATTGAACGAAATGAGAATTAATTTCAAGGTCAAGATAAAGAACAAGATACATGAATTGCATAAATTACAAGAAGCAACTGAGAGAACACACAGACAAGAAATACAGAGATTGGTCAAATGTTACAAGATATTAGTCTATTCAATGGTGAAATTGAGCACAAGATCGTTACTGACAATTCACATCACATTCGACAGAAAATGAGAAAAACACCACTTGAATTTGAAAAGGAGGAAAAAGTTAATTTGCAGCAACTGCTGGAAAAACGGATAATCTTCATAATGGGTTTTATCTCCAGTACTTGTACGGAAGAAAGACGGAAAGCTGAGATATTGCATAGACTTCAGAAAACTAAATAACGTCACAGACAAAGGTATATATCCGATTTTCAATATAGAGACATGTTTAGATACATTAAGAGGAGCTGTATTTATGTCCACATTAGATATATCCTCAGGCTGTTATCGAGTAAGGTTAGACGGACATGACAAACACAAGACTGCTTTCGTCACAAAATATGACTTTTACAAGTACACGAAACTTCCGTTTGGTCTCTGCAGCAGCCCCACGACTTTTAGTCGAGTGATCCAACTTGTGCTGCTGGGACTTACACGGAAAGAGTGCATATACTAATGGACGACGTGTTGGTGCTGGGAGAAGATTTTGCAGATCAAAAAGAAAACCTGCGAAGAGTGTTTCTTGTGTTCCTGAAATACAACATAAAGCTGAAACCTAGTAAGTGCCAATTGATGCAGACTGAAGTCAAATTCCTTGGATAAATTGTCAATAAAAATGGATTTCGGTGAACCTAGACAGTATAGATGCAATGAAGAAGTGCCCAAGATATAAAAAGAAGAAGGAAGTTGAGTCATTGGTTGCAACAACTCCCATCTTTACCATATCAAGAAGTTCTCAGAATTAGCTGAACGATTTCACCGATTAACAGGCACAAAGAATGAATTCGAGTGGAGTGAAGACCAAGAAAGCGCTTTCCACTCTTTAATAGAAACTTTAATGCATGCTGCGGTGCTTAGCTATCCAACAACAGATGCTGTTTTTGTCTTATACACAGATGCTTCACAAAATACGATAGGAGCTGAGTGAGGCCAGATCCAGGGTGGCATCGAGAGGATCATAGGCTGTGCAAGTAAAGTTTTAGCGTCTACACAAATGAAATATTGTACAACTAGGAAAGAGCTTTTGGCAAGTGTATGCTTTACTAGAATTTTCGGCATTATCTTTTAGGACGTCACTTTGTAATCAGGACAGACCATAATAGTTTGATACGGCTTTTAAATTTCAAAAGCATCGAAGGACAACTAGCCAGATGGATTGCAGAGTTGGCACAATATAACATGATTATACAACATAGATCAGGTAAAAACACGTCTACGCTGACGGACTGTTCCGCATTCCTGAAGAGTTAGAAACCTGTACAGATTACAAACCAAATGAGCGCACGTTACTGCGACGCCGTTTAAATAACCTTAGTTTCTGATTTAATGTTGTTGTTATTAGTTTTTATGATGCCATATCTACATAATCTTTATATCATAATAAACCGTAGGATATGAGGAATAATTTTCGGACAATATTTATGAAATATATTGATATTTATTCTGTCGTATCCCACCACGGAATCCCCCTTCCGTCTTAAAAACGTCCCGTCAGATGTAACATTTCTGTTACAAATTCATAAGATTTTCGGGCATTTCACGAAAACGCATGCACGGAAATCGCACCAAATCTGCTAAGAAAGTAAACGTCAAAATTCTTCCAACCTAATGTCTCGATGGCCGTTTTCTGTTGAGGTTTTTTGTTTTTATCCGCATGTATTTAAGTCCATTTAATGTGTCAGATACTGAACTGAAATGATGATCACCAACTTTAAAGGCTTTTCCCGATAAATTTAGGTGAAGTTGAGTAAATATTTGTTCACTGTTATGCAGATCTATATTGTAAGAAATAATACAAGAAATTTTGAAGATGACTTTTGAAAGATAAAGAAATATTGACCGAAATACGCAGCCTGAATGAATGTCCACTTCTTAATTTTACTAAAAAAAACAACGTCGCTTGGAATTTTAGCGATTTATAACGCAGCACACAAATAAATCATCGAAATTTGTATGTGCCAAGCAGTTAGTTCTATTCAAAGGCTACCATTAATACCAATCATGAGTATATTAAAATTAAAACAAACACGAACAGAATAAAATGCCTAGTCTGAATGGATTGTCCACTTCATCAATTTCGACGTCAAATGCGTTTTCAAGACTTTTGTGAATTTTGCGACTGTTAGCGTCGAAAACGTAAATGGTTTTTCCGTTTCTTGTACCAGGAATCTGATCACATTTGTCAAAACATATGGTCAATTAAAAGAAGAAAACTTGGAAAATCAAATACCGGAACCACACTACCTTTAGATCTAAAAATGACAAAATTTTAATGTTCTTTTTAAATACCGAAAATACGACAAACTTTCTATTTAAAACCAAAAGATAACAACATTATTTCGACTATCTCACAGAAAATTTTAATGTATTAAAATACTTATATATATGTGCTTCGGTTGTTTAAGTGGTTCCTACTTTTTACAAAAATTTATCACTTAAGTTCCACTTGTGAAGCATTTGGTTTAAAGCGTCACAACGTTGAAAACGTCGCTTTTTAGCGTTACGTTGCGTTACGCAACATCTTGCGTTCAGTCTGTGTGACCTACCTTCTGGAGGATGTAAATTTTGTTTAAGAGCTATGCAGCAATAGGAAACATTTGAGAAAGATGTCAATTGTGTTGTTCCACTCACAATCGGAACAATAACAGAGGAGGAAATCAACAGTAGAGAATGGGCACCAACTTACACTTCTAAAGATTTACAGAAGAACAAGTGAAAAGATACATATATCCTGAAGCTTCTCAACTGGAATGGATGCATCAATCGTTTGCTCTGTTATTCACAAATTCTGTGCATCCATTCATTTATTCATAATTAATGTTTATCAAAACGAAATATTCATTCATTCACTCATAGTTGGTCTTTAGTAGAACAAATGAGTTATTCATTCAGTCATAGGTGGTGCATAAAGCAAAAGATTCATTCATTCATTCATAGTTAGTGCTTTGTAAAACAAAAAACAATCATTCATTCATTCATAATTGGTGTTTAGCAAAACAAAACAAAATCAGTCATAGTTCGTGATTAGCAAAGCAAATTGTTTTATTTCTTTAATTAAATGTATTACTGTAGGATAATAAAATCAGTAAGTAAAATTTATAATTTTGAATAATTTGTTTTATTTATTGATACATACAAGATATAGTGCATATTTTTTCTCTGGTGTTTAGTAGAAAGCAGCATAAAAAATCAGATAAGTAAAAGATAAATATAGAATGATAGAAAGGGCTTTCTAAACGACAGAATAATTCGGTCTAAGTTGATGGTTAGCAAGACCAATTGTTTTATTTCTTTAATTAACTTTTACTGTAGGATAATCAAATCAGTAAGTAAAATTTATAATTTTGAATAATTTGTTTTATTGATTAAAACATACAAGATATAGTGTATATTTTTCCTCTGTGATCTCAAAATATATCATCCAACTCTATGTTTCAAATCAAAGAAATAAATTATCGCAACATAGAAGTACATCTGGCTAATGTTTGTACACAATGAGACCTCATTCTTGTAATACCAAGAAAGTGAGTGGTCATGTATAAGTATCTACTTTGCCCATTTCTACATTTTTTTTCTATTAGATTTTGGAGCTGTTCCGACAGTGTGATATATCTTTTTGCTTTATACATGTATATTCAAACTTGTCTTATGTGTAGAAGGGAACAGTGAAATATGGTCACATAAGGCAGGTTGTCACTAAATGCAGGTTTAATTGATATGAAATGCACTGTGAAGGGAAATAAATATTAAGATCACACAATACAAGTTATTGCTTAATAGAGGTGGTCTTTAAAGTAGGATTGACTGTATTATCTGTACTCTATGGTATGTTTCCTTTAAACGTTACAATAAACAGGTATGGCATGCGTATCTCTGTTAATGACTGCAAATGTAATTTTCCCGAAACAAAATAATTGGAACTGTATGCTGTTCTTGTTTCATCTTGTTTTTCTTCCAAGTTTTCATGACCTACCACACATTTCATTAGTTTAATATATATCCTGTCTGTAAGTATAAATTGTTTTTAAAAGATCAGGCAGAGCAGAACATGGATAATAGATATATACTAATCAACAAAAGAACCGATACAAGGGTTTGATGCTCAATATTTTTTACATAGAAGAAAAAAATCGACAAAAATCGTATAACTTAGATTCATATGGGCATAACAAATAAGGCCATATCAACAAAATTTCTCAACATCATTATCAGAACAAATCATGAACAGACAGAAATTGTCATGCAGTATGGAGTTCTGTAACGTGTGTGATCACCTCTTTCAGCAACGACACGGCTTCGCATCTCCGACGCATAGAACCAATCAATCGTTGGATGTTGTTCCATTCGTGCACAAGTGCGTCACGCAGCTCCTGTAGTGTTTCCGGTTGATTTTGACGGTGGCGAACACGTCTACCGAGTTCATCCCATAAATGTTCAATTGGTGACAGATCCGGTGATGATGCCGGCCAAGGAAGAACACGGATGTGATTCTGCTTCAGAAAGTCTTGACAAACACAGAGTCACGTGACATCTTGCATTGTCATGTTGAAAGACGTGATCAAAGTTTCGCTGTTGCAGAAAAGGCAGAACGATAGGATGAAGAATATCGTCTCTGTATTTTACGGCATTCAATGTTCCTTGAACAATTTTGAGCTGAGTGCGACCATCATGACAAATTCCAGTCCAGACCATAACCCTTCCGCCTCCACAACGGTCGGACTCGTACATACACTGGTCCGTAAAACGTTCCCCACGCCTGAGGTACACACGATAAGGTCCATCGCAAATACGAAGTGAAAATCGGGATTCATCACTAAAAAGGATATGCTGCCAGGTGTGAAGCCTCCAACGACGGTCTGCATGAGCCCAGGCTAGTCTCGCGACTAGGATTGGTCCTACCACCGGGCGCCTAGCTCGGAGTCCAGATCCACGTAGACTTCTGCGAACAGTCTGACCCGAAATTCGGACGTTTGTTAGACCAGGTGTTCTACGGGCAGTGTCCTCAGTCGTTATCATACGGTTCCGGAGGTGAATAAGGCGTAAATGTATGTCTTGATGTTGTGACGTCACACGAAGCCTGTCTTTACAGGCTTTGTCATTTGTCTTACCTGTTTGTCGAAGACGAGTCATTAGCATAGAAATGGTTATTCTAGACACACTAAAGTAGTCTGAAACGACCTGATTAGTCATTCCAGCCTGAACCATATCCACCGCTCGCTCACGGTCATCTTGACGGGGCCATGGCATCGATGTTCTTGTGAAAATTCAAATTTTCAGAATGACAAATTGTTTACTTTTGTTGACAGCACAATTAATAAACGCAGGTGATTGCAATGCCTAATTCGATCATCGCAAACTCGATCATGGGACGGAAAATTGACTTTCCGGAATTTTTCCATAACGTACAGAATGTTATTGTTTATTTTGTGAGGATAAACGCGTTTCACGCAAACATTGACGTAAATAATAATAAACAATTATTTTGGTTTTAACATAAAAATATATTAAAAAAAATCTTTGTATCGTTTCTTTTGTTGACTAGTATATCAACCACACATTTCATTAGTTTAATATATATCCTGTCTGTAAGTATAGATTGTTTTTACGATCAGGCAGAGCAGAACTAGCTACTTGCATCTATATAATATTTTCAAAATAGATATTATTTTAAATTTACATACGCCATGATTTGGATTATAGTATTTTGGAGTATTTCATATACAATTCAATATACAGATGCCAACAATACCAGAAGCAAAGAGAACATGATTTCGATGCCTTTGTTTGATAACATGAAAGGTATTTTGACTGCCGAGAATGATGTGTCTGAGATGAACACGCACCTGACAGGTTTTATTCAACAGGAAATTGTAAAAGGAGTAGAACTGGCTATGAAGGATTTGATGGAACAGATGATGGCTAACAAAACAGAGGATGCCAAGACCACCATTACACCTTTCATGGAACAAAACTTTAAAGGTACACATAAATGTAGAAACCCCATATATTTGAGTGTTTTATCTGTTTTTATCATTTCTTACTCACTCATACAATATCTTTTTTTATTTGGTGGTTCGTAGTGCAGTCTCCAAAACTATACTCTTATTCATTTACAATTAGACAATTTGCATATTTCCGACTTTGATTCTAAAATAGATTTAAACATATTTTATTGATGAATTACATATTACATTTTTTTCCACAATACAATATAACATGGGATTCAGAAACAAGCGTAACGCTTATATTAATCCGTTTCCTAAAAAACACATGATTAATTGCAAATAGTCATTAAAGCATACTCAATTAATTTAACATTGTTTAAATAACAGAAAGTTAAAGGAAGAAGGGAAAAAAAGGAAATTGTAAGTTGCGCTCTAGATAGAAAATCACATGATGTATCTGAGTTTTATAATTGATAAAAATCGTTTACTTTGTGAAATATATTTATGCACTGTCGTAAAAACAATAGTATTTGAATTTATATCAAGGTCTGGACTGCCAAATAATAGTAAATTTTCCGAAGGTCGAATGTTCAGTAGCTGCAATAGCTTTCGAAAAAGACTATTTCGTTGAAGAGTATATTTCGGACATTTAAATAAATAATGATGTGTAGATTCAATCTCTCCACAGACACAATTAGGACTATCAATAATATTTTTTATATACAAATGTTCGTTTAGAGAACTACTTCTCACACGAAGACGAGCGTGTAATATTTGTGTCAGTCTTGGACCGTAATAATAATATTTAGGTACATTATCATGATCAACTCTAGAAGTAAGTCTAGATTTGAGAATGCTAAGGGATGGACAGTCTTTTATTTCTGGCGGTAGAGAATTCCATAATTTTAAAGTAGATGGTAGAAAATAACTAGCATAGAGTGATGTTCGGGTTCTTGGCAACGGAAACGCATTGTTATGTCTGGTGTTGTATGTGTGCACATCATGAAAGCGGGTAGGAATCAAAGTCGATAAAGATGTCGGAGTTAAGTCATTTTGCATTTTAAATAGTTGAACGAGCTTATGGTTTTCCCTTCTATCTTTTAGTTTTGTTAATCCGGTTTCTTTGTATGATTCCCTTAAAGGAGTTAATTTTGTTCCACCCGATATGATCCTCATCGCTTCAATTTGAACCTTTTCCAAAATATTAATTAAGTACATATTATGAGGGTCCCACACTACATCCCCATATTCTAATAGTGGTCTGATAAAAGATAAATACAACTTTTCAAGTGATAATCTATCTAGTCTAAATTTTAACAGACGAAGAATATTTAACCTTGAATATGCTTTGTCAATAACAAGTTCAATATGTTTGTTCCATGAGCCATCTTCGGAGATTGTTACACCTAGATGTTTATGATATTTCACATCTTCGAGTTGCTGGTTATTCATATCTAGAGATGGATGATGTGGTTTGTTGACTTTCCGTGAGATAACCATCGTTTCGGTTTTCTGAGGATTAAAACTAACCAACCATTTGTTAGACCAAAATGTGATAGTATTCAAGTCCCTGTTGAGAATGTCTGCTGATTCAGTTGCATTATCGACTATAAGAAATATACTGGTATCATCAGCAAACAATCTCACTTGGGACTGAATATTATCGACAATATCATTTATGTATAATAAAAATAGAAGAGGATTTAATATAGACCCTTGTGGGACACCGGCATTTATATACTGCCAGGATGAATAACATCCATTAATAGCAACACGTTGTAGTCGATCTTGCAAATAATGTTCTAACCAAATGATAATATTTCCACCAAACCCATAATTTTTCAATTTATTCAAAAGTCCACGATGCCAAACTTTATCGAATGCCTTGCTAACATCGCAGAAAACAATTCGAAATTCCTTTCCGTCATCCAAAGCCTTTCCGATATTGTTAGTAATATCCACCAGTTGGTTGATAGCTGAATCGCCTTTGGTAAAGCCAGACTGACAATGCGTTATAATATTATGAATTAGCAAATAATTATTGATATGTTTAAACACACATCGTTCCATGACTTTACTAACGATACTAATCAGCGATATCGGACGATAATTTTGTAACAATGCGGGGCTGTCTTTTTTGAAAACTGGACAGACGTTAACTTTCTTCCAATCGGAAGGAAAGACACCGCTTCGTAGGGAAATATTAAATATCTTACATAAGGGGTATTTTAAAATTGACGCTCCTTCCTTAAGAATACGGGGGCTAATATCGTCGGGTCCAATAGCTTTAGATATATCAAGAATATTTAGCAAATCAACAACGTCTGATTCGGTAATATTAATATTATTTAGCACATATTCCGATTCAGATAAAATATTTGGAAGATCAACGTTCGCATCATCCAACTCAGTTTGTGCAACAACAAAATTATTAAATAATTCACACTTTATTTTATTATCATAAATAATTCTAAAATTATACGTCCAACACGAGTTATTTCCCTTTAAGATGGGGAAAAGGGCTACTCTTTCGTGCAAATTTCAGTGAAAATAATATATATTTCCCCAATTCAGTTCACAATCCTGTTAATTTTAGTTGTCTCCTATTAATTGTAGTTGTCTCCCGTTAACTGCTGTCTCCTGTAATACGTCGGTTCCGGGTAGTTCGAGATTCCTCTGCCGTTCGACGACTATTTAGAGCTTGCTGTTGTCGTTGAACGTCAGAGCGCTTGCCATAAACAAAACAGCGGATTTTCCTCACACACTCGAGCGAAGCACATTCCCACGTTTTGTGACTATCAGATTTTATTTTCTATCCAAAACCCTAATATGTATCGCTTCACCAATCATTTTTCTATTCATTCATAACCATTTTACCCTCAGAGAGTGGTGTTCCACTCCATTACAGCACGTGTTTTCCTTACACCCGATGATTTGGCCATTTCACTGCCATTTTTTAACGTGATCTCGCGATACTAACTGAAAGATGACAGCAATGCATTGCATGATGGGAGCTACTAAATGCAGCGCGCCAAATTAGCATACGTAAACAAACATACAAGACGATATAAAGCGTATTCTGCAGGACAAACAGTTCCATCTACAGCTCAAATCAGAGCAGAAGGAAATAATACAAAATATGTTGGATAGAAAAGATTCATTTGACAGTGTTATCCGTGGGCTTCGGAAAGAACATGTCTTACGTTTCCCCCTATTTTGGACAAGGTCAGATCATATATGCAAATCATCTCCCATGATACATTGCGGTAATCGTAGTTCTCTCGAAGTCACGTGACAAATATTTCAAAATGTCAGTGTTCAAAATGACGAAATCATATGGTCTGGTCAGTGTTCAAAATGACGAAATCATATGGTCTGGGGAAATTGTGCTGTAATGGAGTGTAACACAAATTTCTGAGGGTAAGATGGTTATGAATGAATAGAAAAATGATTGGTGAAGCGATTTATATAAGGGTTTTGGATAGAAAATAAAATCTGATAGTCACAAAACGCGGAAATGTGCCTCTCTCGAGTGTGTGAGGAAAATCCGCTGTTTTGTTTATGGCAAGCGCTCTGACGTTCAACGACAACAGCAAGTTATAAATAGTCGTCGAACGGCAGAGGAATCTCGGACTAGGTTCCGGGATACTGGTATTCAAATAATACCGTCATGTGACTTCCATCACCACGTGACTAAAATCTAGACATCTTGTGTTCAAAATGGCCTGTGGTCTTTCAACTTTGTCGGAAATGGGATAAATGTTACATATTTTTCCAGATTGGGTTTCTTCCTGCTGTCAGATGTACATCCCGGAACCACGCCCCCATATTTGCTGGATGACATTTGAGATCATTTTGCTCGATCCATTTCTACCTGCATTGTCTACTGCTAAAAATGCCTAGATTTTTTATGAAGTCACGTGATCGGTGGTACGAATTCTTCCTCCAAATCAGGAGAACGTCTTATCACGGAATCGTCGTATTGTAGCTGCATATTAACTGTTGCTATTTCCTATTAACTGTTGTTACCTCTTTACACTTGTTGCTGCTGTTTCCTGTTAATTGTAGTGGTCTCCTATTAACTGTTGCTGTTCAAAGGATCGGAAAGTCACAGGTTAAAAAGCCTTTGTGAGCAAACACACCACAGGATAGCCAAGATCTGATAAGGTCAATAATACCTGAAGGAATAGAATCTTAGTTTTAATTATCATTACATTATTTAGGAACTGTAAATTTCAATGACAAATATATCTAATAAACCATGTCCGTGCTGAAACACTGACTGCGTACTGGGCGAACATACAACGAGTATTGTGATTGATAATTAGTAGAGGAACGACCATTAAACATCTATGTTTTTTTTTAATTCTGTCGCCATATTATATAGAACAAATATTTTGTCCTGATAGGCACACAAAAAAAAAACATTTAATATGATAAATAATCTGACCCGTAGATTGTTTGTTTAATTTTCTTCATATTAAATTTTGTTCATGTTAAACAAAATATCTTA
>MJUT01062757.1:0-10292 GCA_002080005.1 Gigantidas platifrons | reverse complement strand
TTGCTTGTCCATGGTCGGTGGTTCTCTCCGGGTACTCCGGCTTCCTCCACCACTAAAACTGGTCGCCACGATATAGCTGAAATATTGTTGAAAGTGGTGTTAAAACACCAAAAATCAATCAATTTTAAAATCATATTTAGTTTGTGTGTATTCTGCGTGTGTGTCATATTTTGGTTTGTTGGAAATCTGTGTGTCATGTTTAGTTCGTGTTATGAAAACGTAGATATCGAATTTGGTGCGCAGGATCGAAGCGCCCCCTAGAACAACCCTCATGCATGTCACAGTTTCTATGAACTCTACTAGTAAGAACATTAATATGAGCATTTTCTTCTTCTTCTTCTTCTTCTTCTTCTTCCATTAATTTGCATACCACATCTGGTGTATTATCGCAAATGACTATTTACACATGCCCAATGGAAACATCTTTCTAACAAACTATTTACAAATATTAAAAGTCATCGTGGTGGTATATACAATTAAAACCATCATGTCTAATATATGACAACTGTCTGGAGGTGGTATATACAATTAAAACCATCATGTCTAATATATGACAACTGTCTGGAGGCTGTCTTTGAATCCTTCCAAGGTGGAGGCATTTTATTTACTCGTTAGTACTATTTCACAATTGTTTTCACTGGTTGAATGAAGTTACATGTATTTCCAACAACAAAATATGATAATTCTTTTTTCGTAGCTCCGCGAATATGGATTTGAACAAATTGATGCTTTAGATCCCGCCAAGGAGATGTTAGAAGTAGCCAAGAAAAACGATTTGTACAGTAATTATTTTTGTGCCTTCTTGGACAAGGCATGCTTACAGGATAAAAATGGTAAGGTAATATAAACATAACCAGCGTAGTAAAGGAACATACTAACAAGGATTATTCTCCTTAAATTGTAATGTAGGGTACACACAAGACGAAATAAAGCACACAAAAAATCAAGGTATGTGTTGGACACTACTATACGTAAACAAACACAAATAACGTAAATAAGACACGAGCCCTCCACAAACACAAATAACGTAAATAAGACACGAGCCCTCCACAAACACAAATAACGTAAATAAGACACGAGCCCTCCACAAACAAATGAAGGTAAAGACGAACCGAACATCGGTTTTATGCGGAAATCGTAACGGACATCACAATGCGGAACTCGGAACGTAAAGAAGAGTTTGAAGATACCAAAGGGGTAATCAGAATCCGTAATTCGAAGAAGAACAGACGACACAATGGCCAAAAGGACAAACAACGATCTACAAAACACTACACATAAAACTAAGGATGGAATAACACGAACCACTAAAAACCGGGAGTAAACTCATGTCCTCCGGGGGGGGGTAAGCAGTTCCTGCTCCACTAGTGACACCCGTCGTGTTAATCTATACTAGTTACAAAAGACACACAATAGGACAACAGACAAAACTAATAAAGATGGGCAATACGGACCCCACAAAAAGAGCGGGGATGAACGCAGGTGCTCGTGAAGGGTAGGCAGTTCCTAATCATTCATGATTATCCTTAAAATTACAACATACATTACCTGTGTTGTTTAGCCAGTCAGAATCTGACTGGTTCTTTTCATATCAGAGTCTTGAAATATCATACCTTTTTCAATATTGATAACACGGTTGCCATAGCCTATGATTTTCACTTCGTTCAACAGTAACACGACGGATGCCACTAATGGAACAGGGACTTCCCTAGCCATCCGGAGCACCTGAGTTCACCCCCAGTTTTAGTGGGGTTCGTGTTGCTCAATATTCAGTTTTCTGTAGTGTTTTGTAGTTCTTTAGTTTTCCCTTTTTTCTTCTGTCTATTATATTCTCTGTCCTTACGGATAACCACAATTGTTATCTTCGAACTTTCGTTAGCTGTAGGAAAACAAAATTAAATGTTGTTTGTGTATAGTTCACAGCATTTCTGTGGACAGTGCTGTTTCTGAGATTGTATACTTGCTATTCCTATAGATGGGGCTGCTTCTGATGTTTTATAAATATACGTACATTGTGTGAAAATATCAAATGTATTTGTAGGAGCTTTAGAAACAAGTAGAAAGGCGAATCTTTTTGGCGACCATTTCCTGACTATTTCACAGTTAGTGCAAATAAATTACAATTTATCCTGCAATGTCAAAAAGTAAAAAAAAAACAAAACTGCCACATTCTACTTAAAAGAGCAGAAACAAACGTCATTCTAATCATTTCCGAGTGTTCTCTAACCCGTCCGCGCTTATACTGTCATCGTTTCTTACTGGCCGCTAGAGATACATTAATCAAATACCAGAAAAGCTTTATTAGGTCAAAGACTGAATAACACAGACGTCTATTTGACCTCTTTATTAGGACTCAAAATCACAGGTAGTTGGATTACCTAACAACTCATATACGCCAATCACCAATACGGCGTGGGTTCGCACCCAGCTTTGTTAATTTCAAAAAAGGGTGCACTTGACTCGCAGCCGCAAGTGATAAAGTTTACCAGTTGCTTGCCCATGGTCGGTGGTTTTCTCCGGGTACTCCGACTTCTTCCACCACTAAAACTGGTCGCCACGATATAGCTGAAATATTGCTGAAAGTGGCGTTAAAACACAATAAATCAATCGAAATCATATGTTTGTGGAATAATGATTATTAATATCTATTGTAGGCTGTTATGACTGTATTACAGTGTGTGGAGCGTTTGGTAAAGGACATATACCAGTGTGTGGATTACATGATCTTATACGATTAACTAAACAAGGTCAGTGTGTGGATTACATGATCTTATACGATTAACTAAACAAGGTTAGTGTCTGGATTACATGATCTTATACGATTAACTAAACAAGGTCAGTTCTTTAGCACATAATGCATATATCAGTTCTAATTTCATTAATACTTATGGAATCTATTCTAAATCTTGTTCAAAATCCAAGAACTTACACATTTTATTATTATTATTATCATCTTATATTTACGTAGCCTTGGTAATGGAACAATCTCTAGGATAGAGTATCTTATGCATCCTAGATAATGGAATAGTCGATGGAATAGCCTGTCTTACGTAACAATGTTAGAACTTTATCTAATATCTTAATATTCCTTCCATTAAAAAATGCTAGAACTTATTCTGATTAATGTGGAAATATATTCTACCACAAACATAAAACAAGACAATTTAACTTTAAATGATATCTTCTGTTGTATTTTATTTTTAGGGGGTCATATTATAATTGCAATGAGAGAAGAGTACTTGTATAAGACTGGTTTTGATGGGGTCTTTGAACCATTGATGAAACAATTAGAGAACGAAAAGATATGGAAAATGTTGTCAAGGAAAAAACTGACAAGCTATGCATTTGGATTAAGTGGAATACTATACGTTTTCCAAAAGTCATGAACAAAACAGATAATAGAATAAAAGTGTACTGAACTCATAGAAGTTGTTAGTGTATGAGCAGATATATAAAGATGGTTTGGT
Source organism: Gigantidas platifrons (assembly GCA_002080005.1). NCBI lineage: Eukaryota > Metazoa > Mollusca > Bivalvia > Mytilida > Modiolidae > Gigantidas > Gigantidas platifrons. The sequence goes on along the minus strand of MJUT01062757.1, from coordinate 6,825 downwards.
ATTATCGTGCTTAACGCCACTTTCAACAATATTTCAGCTATATCGTGGATGTCAATTTTATTGGTGGAGGAAACCAAAGTATCCGGAGAAAACCACTATATAACCTGCCGCAAGTCAATTACAAACTTTATCACAAAATGTTGTACACCTCGCCCTGAGCAAGATTCGAACTCACAACATCAGTGGTGATAGGCACATATTGAACAGATAGTGGTAAATCTAACTACCATACGATCACGACCACTCCTAGTATACAATAAAGAATGATTATCAATTATACAAGTAACATAAAAATCATAAATATAGATCTTGGTGATGTTTTAGAGTACTATTACTATGGTTTATCCACCAGAGTAGGTACAAATGTTTTATCTTACGATATCTGATTAGGTCGCTAGTGCCTTTTGAAACATTTTTCCCATAGGGTCCAAAGTTAAACTAAGTCCTGCCGTAGCCGCCATTTTGAATTTTATATCGGAACAAAAAACCTAAAGTTTGTAGATGAACATTCATGTACAGTTTGGCTTTAATCATATTTGTAGTTTCCGTGAAGAAGGCATTTGAACATTTTCCCATAGGTCCAATGTTAATCTATGTCCTGCAGTGGCGGCCATCTTGGATTTCCGATCGGCATAAAAAACTTAAATTTTGTAGAGGACCTTTCAATGATCATTCCTGGACAGTTTGGTTTCAATTGTCCAAGTGGTTTCTGAGAAGAAGTGTTTTGAAACATTTTTCCCATACCGGTAGGGCCCAATGCTAAACTAAGTCCTGCTGTAGCTGCCATCTTCCATTTTATATCGGAACAAAAAACCTAGAGTTTGTAGAGGACCATCCAATGAACATTCATGTACAGTTTGGCTTTAATCATATTTGTAGTTTCTGAGAAGAAGGCATTTGAACATTTTCCCATAGGCTCCAATGTTAATCTATGTCCTGCGGTGGCGGCCATCTTGGAAATCTGATCGGCATAAAAAACAAAAATATTGTAGAGGACCTTCCAATGATCATTCCTGGACAGTTTGGTTTCAATTGTCCCAGTGGTTTCTGAGAAGAAGTGTTTTGAAACATTTTTCCCATAGGGTCCAATGTTAAACTAAGTCCTGTCGTAGCCACCATTTTGAATTTCATATCGGAACAAAAAACCTAGAGTTTGTAGAGAACCATCCAATGAACATTCATGTACAGTTTGGCTTTAATCATATTTGTAGTTTCTGAGAAGAAGGCATTTGAACATTTTCCCATAGGGTCTAATGTTAATCTATGTCCTGCGGTGGTGGCCATCTTGGATTTCCGATCGGTATAGAAAACAGAAAATTGGTAAAGGACATTCCAATGATCATTCATTTATTTGGGTTCAATAAGTTCATTAGTTTCAGAGAAGAAGATCTTTGAAATTTCAGCCAATCAGAGCATATTATTGGCCCTGGCAGCCAGGTTGAATATCCGACTGAAACAAAAAACAGAAACTTTGTAGAGGACCATCCAAGGAACATTCCTGCTAAGTTTGGTTCCATTTGGCCAAGTGGTTTCGGAGAAGAAGCTTGAAATGTGAAAAGTTTACAGACGACGGACGCCAAGTGATGGCAATAGTTCACCTGGACCTTTGGTCCAGGTGAACTAAAAATATATCAACTGGGCTGTATTTTTAGAGAAAATAAATGTAAATTTTAATCTCTGAAATTTGAAATATATAAATAGGATCATAGGGATCGTCGAAGTACCAGCTTCACATCCTTGCAGATTAAATTTGGAAGTTATTCCCCCAGATGTCCACACTGGTATTGCTACATGTTACAGGGATGAGCTGTGGATGGTTCCTAGATTCATTTAACCTAACATCCAAAATGGCAACCATGGATTATTATATCTAATATCCTGGTAGTTTTTCTAAATTTCATGGTTTCTGAGAAAAAAATATGTTAAAGGGGACAAAAACACTAATATTTTTATTCGAAGTTCGAATTGTGTGCATTTTTTTTCATTGAATATTTTGAGAACAAAGGTTCTCACAAATATGTTATAGCTTTTGCCGATTCTGATATATGAAAAATATCTTTCTCTCAATTTGTTATAATGCAGCTAGCTAAAGTTTAAATTTCAGCCTACTGATTCTCAATATTGTATCAGAGGTCATCTGGAGAATTTTCTAATTTTATTAATGGAGAGAGGCTGGCTAAGCTAACATGTCCTTTGTCCGATGTCAGCTAAAAAATCACGCAAAAATTCTTGGATCGATAAAATTGGAAAGTGACTAGTACAATAGGCATGTCATTTGTCATACAACTGGCTTGCGTGTGTCAAGAACCATTTTAACCCAATATAAAAATTATTAAATCTAGATGTTCATACGATCCTGCTCACCTGGCATAGACAATTTTTTTTAGAATTAACTTAGTTTCCCTTTTTAGACCACTTACTAGTCCCTCCAAATCAGAATGTCTCTGGCAAGCTTGGTTCTATTTTGCTTGGCAGTCGAATATAAAAATATGGGAAAAAAATAATGACTATGTGTGATGAAAGACAAATATAGATGGAAAATGGATATTAAATTATCAACTTTAGACAGGTGATCTAAAATGATGGAGTTAAGATCAACTTTAGACAGGTGATCTAAAATGATGGAGTTAAGATCAACTTTAGACAGGTGATCTAAAATGATGGAGTTAAGATCAACTTTAGACAGGTGATCTAAAATGTGGTGGTTTTTGTTTAACACCAAGTGAAAAAAATTTCAGCTATATCATGACAAGAACAAGTTATATTTTGATGAGTTGATGATGATGTCCACTTTGTACTAAACCAACTTGCTGTTCTTAATTTGATTCTGATATTGCTAGCTCACTAAAACAAGTCAGCAGGTAAACATGTCACTCCACTAGGACACATTATCCTCATTCTGAGCCAACCAATCTTTGTTCTTACTCTGGAATGCTGCATGCTTGGCTTGGAAGTTTCAAATATTAATTTTATAGGGGGCCGTCCTGGTTGTGACCGCATGGTAGTTGGAATTGCCTGTGTAATCAGTGCCTACGTCCTGGTTGTGACCGCATGGTAGTTGGAATTACCTGTGTAATCAGTGCCTATGTCCTGGTCGTGACCACATGGTAGTAGGAATTACCTGTGTAATCAGTGCCTACGTCCTGGTCGTGACCACATGGTAGTAGGAATTACCTGTGTAATCAGTGCCTACGTCCTGGTCGTGACCACATAGTAGTTGGAATTACCTGTGTACAGTGCCTACGTCCTGGTCGTGACTGCATGGTAGTTGGAATTGCCTGTGTAATCAGTGCCTACGTCCTGGTCGTGACTGCATGGTAGTTGGATTTACCTGTGTAATCAGTGCCTACGTCCTGGTCGTGACCACATGGTAGTTGGAATTACCTGTGTAATCAGTGCCTACGTCCTGGTCGTGACCGCATGGTAGTTGGATTTACCTGTGTAATCAGTGCCTACGTCCTGGTCGTGATCACATGATAGTTGGAATTACCTGTGTAATCAGTGCCTATCACCACTACAGTTGTGAATTCGAATGCCGATACAACTTTAAGTGATAAAGTTTGTCAGTGATTTGCGGCAGGCTGGTGATTTTCTCAAGGGTACTCCAGTTGCCTCCACCAATAAAACTGACTGTCACAATATAACTGAAATATTGTGGAAAGCAGCATTAAATACCATAACCATAACTGACTGTAAGAAGCCAGCAGGTAGATATGTCACTCTGACTGTAAGAAGCCAGCAGGTAGATATGTCACTCTGACTGTAAGAAGCCAGCAGGTAGATATGTCACTCTGACTGTAAGAAGCCAGCAGGTAGATATGTCACTCTATTCCAACACATTATTCTGAGTTTGAACCAACCCATCTTTGTTCTTACTTTTGAAAGTTGCATGTCTAGCTTGGAAGTAGCAACTATCAATTTTATTGTCTGTAGTTTGACACAACCAAGGCTCACATCCACAATCTACTGCACTCCAGGCCAACCATTACACCACAAAGGTGGTTCAATAATTCTTTCTAAAGTGACTAAAATTGGTCTGAGGAAGTAACCAAATTTACAATCTTTGCTATTTTATTTTTTATTTTATTTTTTTTTATAAATAAAAGAAAACATATAATGTGTGTCTATAAATTTAACATAACAAATAATAATAAAATTTAAAAAAATTGTATTCAGATATAAAATATTCAATAAAAGCTATTATGACTTCAATTATTTTCTAACAATTGTTGGATTTTCAATATATAATGCATCTTACATATCAGAGTAAAAAACTAAAAATGGTTGATGTTTACTGGCAATACTTACAAATATATGGTGGAAATGAAATAATTCAGAAAAGTTCATTTCTAAAAAGATTACAGAATTATTTCTGAAATATTTGATTATGAATTGTTTTAATATAATTATGTCGCTAACTTCTCTATACTAGTATTATACCGGATTTCCTGTACCATTTAACGAATGTATTTACCAATTGCTCAATGAATATTGACCAACTGGTATTTAAACTCCTAGAAGTCACATAGGTGAATAAAATAATATTGTTTTTAAAAAAATATAAAAAAATAAAAAACAAACAACACAAATATTTGACACATTCATATAACAATCATATCAGGCCAATATTAAAAATATCTTTGTTTCCCCTTCCTGACTCAGGTTTTCAGGGCATGGGTAGGTAGGTAAACAAATTATTTTTTTCTAAATTCCTTGATGATGTTTTTTCTTGTGTGGTATTGTACAGAATTCAATCTACAAAGACATTTTAGTGAAAGTTCACAACTGATATAAACAATTCTATTCTTACAGGAACACAGCAGTCAAAAAAGACCAAAAATCAAGATGAATTAATAAAGACCTTCATACTATTAAAAATCCAAATTCTGCCAGGTGCACTCTGTTGAAAGACATCTTAGTATTCAGAGACCACATCAGTTGATTTACTATAGCTTGATTTCATTGTTCAGTTTCAGATGTATTTTTTTCTAATTCTTGGTGTATTTTTTGTTGCAGATATATCCATCAATATTTTACAGAAGATAAAGTTCTACACTAAATAAAGTTTATCTACTGGCATCCATTGTCTTTTAAAAAATTGTCACATTCTGACTTATCTAAGTTTATTGAACATGTTGAAAAAAAAATAAAAGATGAAATACATGACTAGACATATGCTGACTAGATTTGGGACTTATCTTAACAATCTTTTTGTTGAGAAGATTCATAACAAAGTTCTTGTCATTCACCACCCGATCTGACACACAAATCATGTGGCATGCCATATTTCCTAACTAACTGGAGCACCACTGGATGTGGCATGCCATATTTCCTAACTAACTGGAGCACCACTGGATGTGGCATGCCATATTTCCTAACTAACTGGAGCACCACTGGATGTGGCATGCCATATTTCCTAACTAACTGGAGCACCACTGGATGTGGCATGCCATATTTCCTAACTAACTGGAGCACCACTGGATGTGGCATGCCATATTTCCTAACTAACTGTAGCACCACTGGATGTGGCATGCCATATTTCCTAACTAACTGGAGCACCACTGGATGTGGCATGCCATATTTCCTAACTAACTGGAGCACCACTGGATGTGGCATGCTATATTTCCTAACTAACTGGAGCACCACTGAATGTGGCATGCCATATTTCCTAACTAACTGTAGCACCACTGAATGTGGCATGCCATATTTCCTAACTAACTGTAGCACCACTGGATGTGGCATGCCATATTTCCTAACTAACTGTAGCACCACTGGATGTACCATAGTACATGAAACGTCTATTCCCAGATGTTCCCAAATTATGATTCTGAATTATATGGATGCTTCAATACAAAAATGCTGTGATTTAAAGCATTTTTGCACACCGGCATCACAAGGGTCTCGCCAAAAACCAATCAAAAAAATTTCAGAACAGCAACGGCCAAAATTTGGTTCGGGTCACAGTGTTTTTACCGGGTCAATCATGGAAGGGGAAACAAACAATATTTTATTTTTAGCCTCATTTAAGGGAATCTAAAATAAGACGACATTTTTCTCCAGAACAATTCTCTAAAGATTGAATTACTTCCTTGTATCTCTGTAGCTCTGGTTTATCAAGGTGTTTGGCAAGATTGTTAAGTTCATAAACATCTTTAGTCAAATCATATAGCTCTGTAAACGTCTGAAATTAAACAAAATAACTCAAATTATTCTTAAAATAAAGGGAAGTCTACTAAAAATATATCCTTTAAACATCAATACATGTATTAGATTGTTAAAATACTTGACCATTTAATGGCAACATTATTTAAAACATATTTCACCCTTTTATTGTAAACAGGTGGAAAGTCTATCAATCAGCAGTAACAAGTGCCACTAACCTGTAGACTATAGACCATTATACACTCCCATTAAGTAGGAGTTATCTCCTCTTTGAATGCCCCTAATGTGACTGTCAGATGAATAACAGCAATATGTGTCTGTTTATTTATGAAATTTGAAGTTTGGACGAAGTGTCCAGTAAACTCTCATCAATCAGTAAACATGTATATAGTGATTGTTATAGACATTAAAGTTCCATCAAAAAAAATTCAATACAGCTAAAGTGATAATTATCTTATGTATAACTCCCAAAGAAATTTAAAGAGATAGACAACAAGGGTTGATCATCATCATCATCATTCAACTGTATCAGGGGCAAATATGAAGTCGATTTTCTGAAGAAAAAAAAATAGTCGACAATTCCATCAATCAATTGGACCCTCAATCATGAATGGGTTCATAAATAGAAAAACAATGTGATAAGTGTATCACAAATAGACTTGA
>MJUT01062753.1:78380-92271 GCA_002080005.1 Gigantidas platifrons | reverse complement strand
CACCCCCCCCCCCCTCCTCTTCCCTTAACACCTTTGTAAAAAAAAATCCTTAATGGAATCCAAACTGAAACACATAATATATATTAAAAAAACATATTAAACAAATAATTTTTCAACATTTTCCACAGAAATGCCAACTTTTTATAATATATGCAGATTTTTTTTATTTCGACATGAAATAAACTAAAGCTGACATATCTGATTTTTAGAAAAGTTTCGGCGGACGTCCACACAACAACTTTCGTTCTGTATATCGGATCATTACCAACCTTGGCCACATGATTCCCCTGTGGAAGGAGAAGAATCCTATTCATTTTGGGGCTATTAGGTTAAAGATCAAGGTCACCGTTACTATAAATATAATTTTTGACAACAGGGTCGTTTCCGCACGATAACTTTAGTTCTGTATATTGGATCTTGACCAAACTTGGCCACCTGATTCCCATGTGGAAGGGGGAGACCCCTCTCTATTTTGGGGTCATTAGGTCAAAGGTCAAGGTCACCGTTACTATAGATAGAATTTCTGACAACAGAATCGTTCCTGCACAATAACTTTAGTTCTGTATATTGGTTCTTGACCAAACTTGGCCACATGATTCCCCTTTGGAAGGGGAAAACCCTATTTATATAGACGGGCGTATTTTGTGATGCACACATTTCTTGTTTGCACTTAAATCGTTAAGGCAACTGCTGGATTGGCTAATAGAAAAGATATAAATAATTCTATTAATAACAATTTCAGAATAATCATCTGAACATTTTATTTCATTTACAATGTATTCAGTTTTATTATTCTCTTGTTAAGATTAATTATTTTCATATTCACAATTCACTGATTTTGATTTTTCAAATAATAATGGGTCATCCGATATTCAGTCTGCTACAATCAGTGTCAAAAACAAAACAAAATTGTAAATTTAATAACTCTCAGAAAACTTCGCTTATACTTGTTCATAAAATATATTTTAAATGACTAATATGTAAACAAATTTTTGATATGCAAATAAATTTTTTTAAAAGGCAACATTAAGCAAATTTATGTAATTTTTTACTTCTATGGTAACTAAAACTTGCAAATTTGTATGAAACCTGATTGATCAAAGTGAAATTTCGATTTTGACTATTTGTTTTTATTAACTGTTGTTGTGCCAGAGTTATGGTTCCTGGCTTGGTGCTGAGGCTTTTTATCAGTTGTCACTTTGAAACTTTGACATGTTTATGTTCCACTAACCGTGGACTACTTTTTCAGCCCTTTCGATTTGGATTATTTTTTACTTTTGTTGGTTGTTCCAGAGTTACGGTTCCTGACTTGGTGGAACCATTTATCAGTTGTCACTTTGCAACAATCGTGTTCGTTTCCATATATCCATACAATCTTAAGGCAACAGTTCAGCTTCCATGGGTATGCCTGTCATGTACTCTTATTATTATGTGTTATCGGAAGATTGTATATATGGACACGAACACAATAGATCGTATTGTTTATAAATAGTTCTATTTTCCACCATCACTGTGCAGTCTTCTATATTTTCTTTTTCTAACAACATAATAGTTTATTCAATATATCTTGTTACATTGTTACTTCATACGATCACATCTGAAGTATCCCTTAGACTGATTAACGAGAGATAGTAATCAGAATATTTAAATATACATAATATTTGATGTCATAAAATAGATAGAGTTTCAATCATTGATAATAGTGTGCATACTTTGAAATTGAAGACGTTTTTCTTAACGTATCATGTTCATCGATTGGTCTATTTAACTCTTCTAAGAAGAGGTTGTATACAGAACGATATTTATGATTTTTTTTCGAAATATAATGTGTTTTGTATATTGTGAATGGCAGTATAGTAAGGAAACTTTTCATTTTCAATCAGGATATACCTGAAATATTGTTAAAAGTGGCGTTCAACACCATAACCCCTAATCCATTTTCAATCCTTCAAGCAAATTTTGATTCGCATTGGCAATGTAGTGTCTGTGAAGAAGATTGAATCCTGGAAGTAAATGGAGGGTTAGGGTTATTGTGTTTAACGCCACTTTCAACAATATTTCAGCTATATCGTGGCGGTACGTGGAGGGAACCGGTGTACCCGGAGAAAACCACTGATCTGCCGTAAGTCACTGACAAATCTTATCACAGGTTGTATCGAGTACGCCTCGCCATGAGCGGGATTCGAACCTATACGTGTGTGGTGATAGGCACTGACTGCATTGGGGTAAATGAATTTGAATTTTTGGCGTTTAACGCCACTTTCAGCAATATTTCAGCTATATCATGGCGACCAGTTTTGGTGGTGGAGGAAGCCGGAGTACCCGGAGAGAACCACCTACCCTGAGCAAGCATCTGGTCAACTTTATCACTTGCGGCTGCGAGTCGAGTGCACCCTTTTTTGTAATTTACAAAGCTGGCCGCGAACCCACGCCGTATTGGTGATAGGCTTGTATGAGTTGTTAGATCCAACGACCTAACTCATTGAGCCACCCGGGTCCCCATTGGGGTAAATGAATGACCTCAAAGTGACAGTAATAACTCACGTGATCTTTTGGCCAAATGGGCTTACAATAATTTTGTGATGTGGATATCACGTTTACAACAGCTAGTCGACGACTCTGTTGGAGGAGTTCTCTCGGAGATATCATGTAAATTTTCAGTCAACATTTCATTAATAATTTTCATTTTATTTTATTTTGGTCTTTCTGCTTACCTGAAAATTAATTTTATACATGAAAATAAAAACAGGGGATGCAATAATAGGAAATGATGATGAGGAGGATTTCTGATATTAGCACAGATGATGAGGATTTTTATTATCATTAACGCAATTAAGAGGCTAGGGTTATGGTGTTTAACGCCACTTTCAACAATATTTCAGTTATATCGTGACGGTCAGTTTTATTGGGGGAGGAAACCGGGATACCCGGAGAAAACCACCGACCTGTCGCAAGTCGCTGACAAACTTGATAACAGAATGAGGTACGAGTGCATCTCGTCATGACGGGGTCCGCACTCACAACATTAGTGGTGATAGGTATACTGATTAGGACAAGTAATCCGTTGTCATGACATCAAATGAAACAAAACAGAAGACATATCATATGTTGTCACAAATTTTAAAACAATGAAAAATGCAGTAATTTTACTTTTACCTTTTAATAAAGTTTTTTTTTAAATTTATTTCCTATATTTCCTATATACAAATATACGTGATATCCATACTGGACGTAGCCCCCCCTCCCCCCCAAGGGATATAAAATTGTACCATTAATGATAAATTAATAAATAATAAATTCAGATTTTCTATTTATAATAATTCTCATTTACAAAACCACTGATATTTGTTCAATTTTTAACGCTGATTTAAGCTTTAGTCGCAACAAATTTATAATTTTCTCTTTAAACTGTCGAAACATAACATTTATTTAACTGTAAAATTCACCCCCTTTTTTCCCTTTTTTCTTGTTTAAATCAATGATCAACAATATTCCAGAATCAAACAAATGAATAAATATAACATAGCATCTTTCCTTTACATTGTCAAGATTCTATATTTATAAACTATTGTCCAAGATAAAAATAGACTACACATGCTACTCACAGTGACCCGTGACCCAGATTACGTGACCCGTGACCCAGATTAGCAGGTCTCAAGAATCTTTTCTGTATAATGGTATATAATAAGTATTATGTGAAGTCGATTCTGTACCTGTGAAATAATTTTTCCTGTATACTAGTACCACTCATAAGAAACTTCACTATTAACGATGGTTTTGAATTTGGGACGTACTCTTTTGCCAACTAATATATGCTCTGCTTTACCATACTGTTGATCCATAACAATAGCTTGCTTTACTAGTTTCTTTAAATTCACTCTGAGCTCTTCAACTGTTAGATTTATTCTTGATGACGAGTCTTCTCTTTTTTTGGTAATATTGAAAGTTTGTTTTTCTTCAGCTTGTCGAAGAATAACATATTTTCGAAATTTCAGCTTCGCTTTCAAAGCGTCAATTTTTATCGGTTTTTGTCTTATACGATTGAAGCATATTATCAATTTCATTTGCACTTTGCCACAAACCGTGATTTAGAATACTTTTTGTATATTCTTCCTGTTTTTAAACTTTTCCTGCTGGACTTCATCTTTTTTTTAATAGCTTTCTCAATAGCAAGACGTCTACTTTCGGCAATCTCCTTTTGACTTTGTTTAAATCTTTTTTCGAACTATTTTGACATCTTTTGTAGCCTCATCAATTAGAATATTACGTTCCAATTTTGGTTTTGTTGTTTGAAAACGTAATGTAAGCTTCGGGGGCTAACGTACTTAGATTTGGTTTACATTTTAGTAAGTGGTTCAATTGACCAAAGACACTTTCCGCAAAACAGCTTGTTCTTGGAGTGAATTTGAATTTGTCTATGATTTCATGGTCCATTCCCACAAGGTTACCACCTGGTAAATGGTCTTTAAATAGTTTAGTACTAAGTTTTCGAAGGGAGAGAAACAACACTTCATATTCACACGGTTCTAATAAACACTTGTAAATATGACCCTCTACGATATAGGTATCTTCACCAAAAGGCAGTAATTCTCCTTTCATATAATCTTCAGTGTTTTCTGATGCATCATTAAAAAAGTTTGTAAGCTGTAGATATTTGGTGTTCATATCTATGATGCTCACATATTTGTCTTCAAGAATATGCCAAAGTGGACATGTAACAAATTTGCAAATCAAAGCTAAAGCCTCAATACCTGCAACAAATTCTGGTGTTTTTAAATCGTGTAAAATAGACTTTAAAAGCCCGTTTGATTCTCCATAAGATTTTAAGAACAGTTTTAACTGAGATATTAAATCGAGATACCCGATATACAAGCCTGTAAGTTCCTGGTTCACTCCCTTTTAATTTCTTTTGGTCAAAAATCGGACCTGCGCCATTGAAAATACACTCTTCTACTTCAGTAATGGATGACTGAGCAGCGACGGCAAAATTAACCAAAGAATGTAAGCCAGAGAAAAAATTGCACCAATTTTCCACAGAACTTTTTTCATGCTCAGAAAAAGTATCAAAATTAGCATATACTAAGGGCAAAATTTCAGCCCGATATGATTGTAAATGGTCATTAAATTTGACCTCAGTAGCAGCACGATCTGCCAACGTGGCTGATATGTTCTTAAGTATATCTTTAGAAACACTGTTATCAACTGAATTACTTACTTCGTTTAAGTCTTGCAGTATTTTCTTTAACACATATAATGTGTCTTCGGCTGACTTTGTTTCGATATCCCGTAATCCTAAAACCCACAAATGTCCTTTACTGTCGAAGCGTAGCCCATATACTTATTACCAAATTTTGACGTTTCATCGGTCATTAGTGTTGTGTAATTTTCTGCAGAAAATACGTCAGCAAGATGCGTCTGTGATAAATATAATCGCTGTAAATTCATTTCTAAGATAGTTAACTTTGATGGCATTTCATTAGGCTGAACATTTACCATACTAAGTACACTTTTAATAACAATATTAACTTTTGCAGCACTAACGTTGTGGTGTAAAAGTTCATAATACACTGTTTTAAATCATTGGTGTATTTTCGGCTTTTAACATCAAAGACGGTTAATGTTCTCTGAGCCTTATCTATATCATTCACTATTCCTTCCAGATCATTATAATTTATCTTTAAGTCAGAAATTTCTTTATCTTTTTCCTTTAACGACCTTTTAATTTCATTAATAATTTTATCTTTTTCATGACAACATTTAATTTGTTTCTCCTTTGTCTCAAGAATTTTAACCTTTGCACTTACATATTCCTTCCTAGCCTTTGTTCTTTTCAAATTTAACTTGCATGATGATTTTAGACAGAAATCCTTATTACTTAAAAAAGCCGAGTTAGAGGTTTCAGATTCAAATGAAAAACTTAACGAATCCTTTGATAAACTTGAATCAACTGAAAATAAATTATTTAAGATCATCATGTATGGTTACACTTTTTGTACTTGAAACTTTGGACACACGTAAACATAATTTTGCTTTTGGCATCTGAGATGAATTTGACAAAAACGTATCAAAGTTAAACTTACCATTAGCTCTGTTAAGTGATTTTTGTAAAGTTTTTTTTTCTCACTTAATAGCTTGTCAATACTTGTATGGTATGACATCTCTACCAGTTTATTTTCTACATGATCATTTTTTCTTTTAGCCAATCAAGGAATTTTACTTTGCCATGTACTTTTATCAATTCTAAAACATCTGCATTCGATATATGTTCTTCATCTAAGGCAGCCATATTTCAATTTAACTTGTTGTCGTACCAGTGTGATTATTTAAAGTATATTTTAATCCTGTTATCTTCCATCCTCTGAATTTCTTGTTTTAGCCTTTCTATTACTGATTTTAGTTTTTCATTTTCTTCTTTTAATTGTTTATTTTCCGTTTCTGCGCTTGCACCTGCTGAATTGAAACTCATAGTTGGCCCGTCAACAAAAATGTGGGAACTTAAGATCGGCCCAGTTATGATTGTTTGAACTTCTTTTGATATTTTCGAATTTGATACAGTTGTACATGATCCTGTGGTTGTGTTCAGTTCATTAACTTGATTAATACATACCTCTGTACAAGGATTTTCCTTAAAACAAAGTACTTACACCTTAACGTACATGTAACCTTTATATAATTACACAACTTATTACATGTACCCGGAAGCATAATCCATATTTTTCCAAAAACATAGTTGTTTATGAACATGTACGTCAAAATGGCTTCTTATGTGTATCGTTCATTCGAAAAAGCCCCATCAATGCTATTCGTAAAACTTTAACCTAATATTTGCCAAAGACATAAATCACATAGGATCACTTTCAGAAGAGAAAAAAGAAGACGTTGTTGTTACTAACTAATGTAAACTAAGCTATCCCTTTGGACAAAATACAAATGCTGCTATGAAAACTTTCTCTCTTTGTCAAGGAAAGTATGCAAAAAACTTTGTATAACTATATATGCATTATATTGATAAGAAAAGAAGTTCAACAAACAAGAAAGTCAGACAATCGACAATTGAAAATGTGATACAGCGTATAATAATGGTACCAAATATCAAGAACTTGCAGTTTGCAGCTGTCGAGAAAAGTCGCACGAAAAATTGTGTGACATACGAACGAACAAACAGAGATGCAAACCAGTACATGCCCTCTTTCAGAGCGAGAATATAAATATGAACTCACCTTGACAGAGGTAGGAGTAAGCTTTGTCTTTGGTGCTGGCTTTCGAGTACATGCATCTTCTGAGGAAAACATTTCGTCCAGAATACGAGACATATTTCAAATGATCATGTAAATTCTACACTAAAACAAATAGCGTCATAATGNACAGTCCATAAACACTTGTGTAGGGTCTTTGTCGTGTAAAATCTAACCACAACCTGGAAGAAAAGATGTTTTAATGAGGCTTATTTATTGGTGATGTATAAGTGTAGCAAAGGCAAAATGATATACTCCACTTATAATTAATAATCATTAATGTTAATTGTTAGTAGAAACAAATCCAATTACAACGTACAATTTATTTTGGTAAAAATTCACACAATTTAAAAAAAACATTTCATTGACATACCATTAACATATCCATAAATCGTCCAATTCACCACAGAAACTAACTTACTGGAGATATATCAATCCAATTTCATGGTTTTAACATTCAGACACTATATTTTAATGCTTAGGTAAACTGTAATTCGTTTAATTTATTGCAAGTGCTTTTTGAACTCAAAATTTCCAAACCGAAGTAGTTATTTGACGAAGAAAAAAAATGGGGTCATGGAATTCTCTCTTGCGCTGAAATGCGCTGCACACCAGTCACCTAATGTAAGATTACTTGTACAATTTATACACTAATTAATTACTGTTTTCAATTGCTAGTAAACATTTTTCATATTTTCTGTGTTTTGGGAATGTCTCAAAATTACCAATTTTCCAACAAAAAATTCGAATGGTAAATCAAAACTATTTGTAACTCTGCAGATATCGGCTGCAAGCCATGCTTCTCATCTTTCTTTTGAAATTCACGTTTTAAGCGATATCACAAATAATAGCCAATCAAAAGTAGTTTTAGTAAAGGTATCACGGCATAAACACCAAGATGACGGCGGCCATTTGAACGTTACAAATGTTTCTGCTATCACATCAAACAACTCGTTTTCCTCTGTAAATAAGACTGAAACGGTAAAATTTGTTATATTTGAGTACTTTAATTTATTTTCTTTCCATTGATACTAACCATACAGAAAATAGGAACAGCAAAATTTAATAAACCACATCTTTATCAACTATTCATTTTGCACTGAGTCAGAATGTAAATTACCGATAGTATTTGTCCGGTGACCTCCCTACATTAAGTTCAGATGGCGAGATATCGTAAGTCGAGTGAACAGGTGAAAATAGAGAGTTCTGTTCCCGTTATTGTAGATTCTCATCCATGGGTAAAATAACGGTAAATCAAATACACAGGGGCCTCGATCTTAAACTGTAAATTCATGTAAATAGCTGACACCATTGACAGAAACGATCATCTGTGAAAAAATGTTCGGATCCANTGAAAATTTAAAAAGAGCTAATGACTGGTCATGCTAATGCCTCGAATGGCTGAAGTTTAATGGGTTAGTACTATGACATGTACATGTTTGACCACTAAATAAAATATATTTATATTTGACATAGTAAAATAATACTGATTGTATATCAAGTAATAAATAATCTTGTGAAAAAGAGCAGATACATACATTAATTCCACCTTATATCAAAATGCTGTCTACTGATTGGGCGATGAAAGGGGTATTTTTTTTTACCACTTCTTTGTTTTTGTTTGTTTATTTTTTTAGCTTTTCCGCCATTATAGTAGTATTTGCCGAAATATACCACGGTACTATAGGCAAATGCGCCGCTTGAGAATAAATCCCTTCTTTAAATAGTTTATGACGTCACGGATGTTATTCGAATTACTCGGGTTTCTTCTTCCAACCAACGCTAAAGCAAAGAAAATGACGACAGTGTCAGCCGTTATGTTTGAAATCGTTGAAATGTATATATTTCAAATTCATTTGCATTATTTATTTTTTGCATGTTGTATGTTATAAGGCAAAACCTTGATTTATTTTATGTTTCAGTTTGTTCCAGAATTTATACACTTCTTTGAAAAGATTTTTCCTGTTTTCGTAGATTGATCTTAGTCTCAGTTGAAAATCAAATGATCGAGTATGTCACTGTTTTACTTGCTGTTAAATATTCGGCGGAATTAAACAAATATATCCTGTTAGTGAGGGTTATTTGCGAAAAATACCGGTTTCGAGGACAGTGAAATGTGATATTTGCCTCTCCTCTCAATCGGTATTTTTCGCAAATAACCTTCACTAACAGGATATATTTGTATAATATACCATGTATGCAAAAATGTAGGAGGATGGCAGAAAGACAGCAAAAAAAAAAAGAAAAAAAAGAAGAAAATCACCAAATACATATATAGGAAACACACTCACATATCATGGTTATCAGTCAGATTGACATTTGCAAATGACATTAAAACATATTGGCATACCTGTACATTTGTTCAAAGCACCATGATGTAAATTACAAGTTTTGTAACATATTACTTCAAATTGGAATATGTTATGAGGAATCCAAGACGAATCAGAAATGGAGGAACTACCTGATTTACATCCAAGTTTTCAAGAGCTAAAATCATGGAAAGTGGCAAAACTCCAAGAGTGGTTGGAAAAACACAAACTAAAAATGTCAGGTTTAAAGGAAGTACTGGTAAACCGTGTTTTTCATGCAATGTCTGGTTGCGTGGATTCAGATCCAGATAACTTAAATGAGAGTGTGATGGAGGATTTAGTTCCTATTCACTTGATTACAAAGTGGAAAACATTACACTTTACTGACATTCCACGTGGTTTGGCCTCAAGAGACGTAGACAATTATTTTATGTATCAGCAGAACCCTGTAACTGGAGCAAGGTTGCATTTTGACAAGCAAATGAAAAAGGCAAAACGATTGTGTAGTGAGGGGTATATCAGAGATATACTTTATAGCCATATCAATGATGCATCAGACTCTTCCTACATCAAATGTAATTGATTACCATCTATGAGACAAACGTTAATATTGACCAATCAGGAGTGACTGCCAAATTGTATACATTACATGTCTGCATAGGCATAACAATTGGCAATTTTCAATGCTAAATGCAACTGTAAGGCTGGTGGTGCTGGTCTTTGCGCTCATGTAGGAGCATTGCTTCATACGTTGGTAAGAACCACAGAGTCATGCACATCATATGAATGTACTTGGGATCGACCGAGACCACTACAGCGAAAGTCAAGTCCTGCAAGAGTATGTGATATAACTTTTACAAAGACAGAAAATGAAACCCAGTCGAATAAAGTAAGACCTTATCCTGGAGTATACCAAGCTGGACCTGTCAAAGAGAATGATTCATTTTTAGATGACATATGAAAAGTGTTGGAGGATGCATATCCGAATTGCGTGCTATATCAGACACTAAAGGTTGAACATGCTAATATTGATCCCTTTTTGAAATAGTATCACTATATGTATTGTGACTCTGTCAATCCTAGATCTGAGACCTGTGTCAAAGACTTTACAGACTTTGTTGACAATCTCCGAGTTACAGATGACATTAGTCAAATGCTTGAACAGGGAACGAGAGGTCAAATTTTCAATGATTTATAAACGAGAAAAGCTTGAGCTTGACAATTTGTTGAAAAAAAACTGTGTGGATATGTGAAGGTCCCAGATAGGGTTAAGAGCATTGCATACGGTCGCAGATATGAATCTGTAGCTATCAGTCAGTACATTCTAAAACATAGTAAGGAATGCGGAAATACCACAGTTGAGTCTCGTGGACTTTTAGTGAATCCCAAGTATCCCTTTTTAGGGGATAGCATCGATACTATGGTCACATGTAATAAATGTGGTGTTCGCTTGGTGGAAGTTAAATGTCCGTATGGATCAGACAGTAAAAAGGTTCCATGGAGGAATATGATTCCAATTGAGTGTGTTAAAGATACACACTTCTTTTGCAATGAAATAAATGGAAAATTTCATTTAAAAGTAACACACAATTACATGTACCAGGCACAGGGCCAGTTAGGAGTTTATGAACTTAACTGGGTTGATTTTGTAGTTTGGACTAAGAAGGGTATCCGTGTACAAAGAATACAATTTTGTGACGCTACTTGGAATTCCATGTTGCAGAAGTTGAAGGAATTTTATATTGGTTGTGTTGTACCAGAAATCTTAAAACAAAATATTGTATTCAGTATTTTATGTCCCTTCATGTTATTTATATATGGGTATTTTCCTAGGGTATTTTATGCACCGACCACAAATGTGGATTGGGAATATGACCTTACCCTTGTGCTTCCAACTTCCATCTCGATTTGACAGGGCCCGGGTGGATCAATGAGTTAGGTAGTTGGATTACCTAACAACTCATACAAGTCCATCACCAATATGACGTGGGTTCACGCCCAGCTTTGTAAATTACAAAAAAGGGTGCACTCGACTCGACGCCGCAAGTGATACAATTTACCAGTTGCTTGCCCATGGTCGGTGGTTCTCTCTGGGTACTCATGCATTTTTCAGATATATCATGGTGAGAACAAGTTCATTATCAATGAGATGATGATGTCCACTTTGTACTACACCAACACGCTGAGTAGGATTTTTATAGTGCTAACTCACTGAAACAACAGTCCGCGGATAGACATGTCGCGCCACTCGGACACATTATTCTGATTCCGAGGCAACCAGTATTTGCTCCTCCTCCTTAATGCTGCGTGCTCAGCAGCAACAAATACCAGTTTTATAGTCTTTGGTTTGACCCGACCAGTGAAATAAAGCTCTTCATACCTAAGTTTACACAAACATAATGCATGAAAGTATTTTTTTTATTTAAGAAGTGGCGCAACAAGTTTGTTAATGAAGTACAAATGAAAATAGTTTGCTCTGATAGGTGAGCCTCAGATATGGGTAGGCGGGAGTTGAGTATATTGTAGTTTTTAATTTGCTTCATTTTCATTTCCACTACTATTCTTGCAGAAGCAATACTATTAGTCTTAAAAAACTCCACATGTGACATCTGCTTCTTTGTAGAAACTCTTAGTGGCATATTTAGTCCCACATCTGCAGGAAGCAATTCTTCTACCGTGAAGTCCTTATCGGCCATAATCACATCACCAGGGCATAGTTTTGGCAAGAATTCATCGTGTTGTACTAAGCGACGATCTGACACATTCCTTCCCCACAATCTTGAAATGAAAGTAACCATACCACTTGGTGTTACACCAATCAATACCTTGAAGGTGTTTGAATGTTTATATCATCTACTGAGCTTTTAGTGATGAGGGTTTTGCAATGTAAAATGCGGTACAATCTACAACTATTCTTGTATCGGGGTGTCCAGTGAAAAGTTTTGGCAAGTTACAGACATTTTGTTCTCGTGTTGGGCAAGTAACTAATGATTTACAATTATCATATAGAAAGTTAATCCAGGTGTTCATTATTCGAGATACAGTGGATTCTGACACTCTAAAAATATCAGCAAGATGTTCCCGGAGAGGTCCAAATCGTAATCGCATCATTATTATAAAGAACTAATCTATTGGTCTTAAAAAGCGTTTTCTTCCTGGTTTTAAATTTCCTCCTTGTTGTTGGTAGGATTTTTCACCCATATATCTGGATTCTCCTTCCCAATAATTAAGCTTTTCTGCTCCATGTTTAAAAGTACAGAAAAGAACATCCAGAAAACACTGGAACTCACGAACCCGATGTAAAATCTTACTTTCCCATCATCATTTTTTTTACATTTTCAATTGTAATTTGTGGTAAGTCAGTCTGAATACCTACGGTGACAGAATGGACTTTGATCTCTGCCTCAATGAGATCTGTAGTAGTACATGTACTTGCATTGTTTGTTTTTATAGTTACTTCAGTTTGTGTAAAGCTGGTCTTAAATTTATTTTGGAAATGCTTTCAAAAGATGGGAAAACATTTTCTCCATCAACAGATGCACTGGTCACTTTCTTCATGTTATTGTTTGCAATTGTTATATTTTTATTTTCATCCAACTCGGTGATATCATTTTTTGTATTTTCTGAAGTGATTACTTTTCTGATTAGTGGACGATGTGTTGTCTCCTGTCTCATCGGCTTAGAAGGAAAGATAGTTGGAATTGATTCACGAGTGAAAGGTTCAGCAAAATGAGCACCACAAACTCTAGTGTGGTCATTAACAATTAACTTTACCCTCACATTTTTTAGTCTCTGAATCCATAGTTTTTTAATATGGGCTTTCATATCTGACATTAGAAGACGATGAAGTATTATTTATTTCCATCTGGTCCTATCTTGTTCGATGTATTACTGCATCCAGGGACACAACAGTATTTTCCTAGTACTGAAAAAAAAAATATTGCTATGAAAATATAGATTTCAGTTCAGCGATTCTTATAGTTTTCCTTGTTTATTCTGTATATATCTCATATAAAGTTGGACAGTTTTAAAGAAGCAACTGGCATAATTTTCCTAAACATCCATATTTATTAATATTTTTCACTTTAATTCTTTGTACAACATCTGAATAATTGAAAAAAAAATGATTTGAAGTTAACTACCTTTCTAAAGCCAAAATATGGGTGCATATTCATAGGTTGGTATGCACCTTTTTTTTTCTTTTTTTTTTAGAAAATTTTTATTTGATGAAAAAAGTAATCCAACTTTTTCTTTACCTTTTCTTTTCATTAAATATTCAAAAACAACATACCAAAGCCATCATATACATGGTAACATTCAGAATTTCAAAAAAAAAAAAAAAAAAAT
>MJUT01062753.1:49527-75994 GCA_002080005.1 Gigantidas platifrons | reverse complement strand
AAAGGGGCAATCAAAAAAGGACAATCCAGTGAAACTGGCAACATAGGGTACACAAGACACAGGACAAATAAACGTTAGAGAATACCAAAGGGGCAATCAAAAAAGGACAATCCAGTGAAACTGGCAACATAGGGTACACAAGACACAGGACAAATAAACGTTAGAGAATACCAAAGGGGCAATCAAAAAAGGACAATCCAGTGAAACTGGCAACATAGGGTACACAATAAAAACAAAAACACAACACGATATGCTTTAGACACCACTATCCGCACATAAACACAAATAACGTAAATAAGACACGAGTCCTGCTAGGTCTTGCATACAAAAGGAATGAAATTATACAAAAATATTCAGGAATTAGTCACCCCATTTAGTGTATTCTGCATAATTATCCATTATTGTTTAAATAACAAAAACCATCAAATGAAAGGCGTGTACCAATTACAAAACGGTAATTAAAAAAAACTGACAAGGTTCAAAATTATAATTTTCGTGATTAATGAACAATAAAATTGCAGTTAACGTCGTAAACGGACGAACAATAACATACTCACTTTTCATAACAAAAATATTCCGAAAATTTAACCAGTCATTATTTAAAATGGAATTTGAATGTTGCGTAGCACACTCACTGTCTAGACAATGTTAATTGGTGTTAAAAGAAAATCGTTTCGCTTCTGTTTTTATTATTTCTTTGTTGATGTTTTGGAAGTTATATCCAACGTTACAAGTTATAAGTGAACTAGGGTAAATATATTGCTCTTATATACATATATTATATATGTATTTCGGGGACCGTCGTGGTCGTGAATGTATGGTAGTTGGATTTACAACTACATAAGCAATCAGTGCATATCACCGCTAACGTTGCGAGTTCGAATCCCACTCATGGAGAGGTGTACTCGATACAACATTAAGTTTGTCAGCGACTTGCAGCTCGGTGGTTTTCTCTGGATACTCCGGTTTTGTCTACCAATAAAATTGACGCCATGAAATATTGTTGAAACTGGCGTTAAACACCATAATAATATCCCTAGATATGTATTTCATTATTAAAAATTTACAGCTTCTAAATAATGTATTTATTATTAAAACTAAGGTTCTCCACCCCTTCCCCTCCCCTGACTCATTGACGACCGTAGCCGATTTTAGCTATCCTGTTTAGGTTCTTTGTTTTTCTTGCTCCCAAAAAACTTTTATATTACATGTATATTGGCTTTCCATTATTCGACTTGGAGCGTACATGATGAAGTTTATTCGGTATGTTTCTGGAATTATCATCATCAGGTATGCTCATATTCAAAAGGTTGGAAAGTCAAATAACATAAGATTCTTTGTGAGCAAGTAAACCTAAACAGGATATGAATATAGCTGAAGCAGTCTGGTTGGTATCCGTTGTGTCTTCAGTTTAACGTTGACTGGGATGTTATTTTTCAGTGAATTTATGATTTGATTCGATTTGATTTGATTTTTTGTGTTTTAGCGCCACTTTCAGCAATATTTCAGCTATATCATGGCGACCAGTTTTAGTGGTGGAGGAAGCCGGAGTACCCGGAGAGAACCATCGACCATAGGCAAACAACTGGTAAGCTTTATCACTTGCGGCTGCGAGTGGAGTCTACCCTTTTTCACAAAGCCGGGCGCGAACCCACGCCGTATTGGTGATAGGCTTGTATGAGCTGTTAGATCCAGCGACCTAACTCATTGAGCCACCCGGGCTCCAGTGAATTTATGGTTACTTAGTAATAAGACATCATATTTATCGACAAATATAATCAAACGATTCACACTTGCTATCTTTGAAGGAACATTTAAATATGATAAATACCGGTGTCGTATAGTAAACCTTCCCCCGGAATGTTTACTATATAGTAAACATTCCCCTCTGAATATTTGCTATATAGTAAACCTTTCCCCCCCCGGATACTTTACTATATAGTAAATATTCCCCGGGGGAAAATTTACTATATAGCAAACATTCCCCCATCCATAGGCAATCATCCCCCCTGGATATTTTGCTATATAGTAAATGTTCCCCCTTAATCCGGATAATTACTATTGATTCGGAATTTAGCACCTTAATCGTGTTAATTTTAATTGTTATATACCATTAATTATATCTGGTTATGATTAAAAGGTAAAAAAGCACAAATCTATAGTGTCTTGTTGTTAATCGGTTAGGTAGGATGGTTTACTATGCGGAATAAATACTATATAGTAAACGTTCCCCCATGGGGGAAGGTTTACTATATAGTAAATCTTCCGGAGGATTAATCTACTATGGGGGAAGGTTTACTGTATGACACCGTTACATACGAATACTGATACACAAATCGGCAAGTCATGATGTTAATTTCTTATTCGTATGTTCGAAAGGTTCACAACCAATTTAACAAGTTATGTCGTTCTTCCAAAAACATTCCAGGTCGTCGTGATCGTGAAAAGAAAATGAACGTTAAGACAATCAGTTATTCACAAAACACGAAACAGATAAAAAAAACTACACTAAAACCGGGTTTGATCAATTGCTTTCAATAGTTACTCTGCGCTTACCCTTATGGGAGATACAATTAAAAAATAATATATAATGTTACCATAGCAACAACCAACAACAACCCATAACTTACTTGAATTGTTTGTTTAAAGATATTATAGTGTTTTGCAAATAACTTGTAATATGCCCTTTTTTTTAATCTAAACATTATTTCTTTACTCATGTATTGTAAGCTTGTTTATTCGAATTATATTCCATTTTATTGAACATATATGCTTTTTATTTCAATATAAGCAAAGATCTTTTCAGCATTTATGTTTCTGAATATAGTGTATACGGAAGATAGAGTAGCATATTCTCTGAGGGCAACGCCCGAGCGGAATATGATACTCGTAGGTGAATAAATTTTCATATCTCCTGAACCCGGCATGCTATAAATGTTTTATTATACCGAATGAAACCAAGAAAACACATACATGAAAAATACTGCTGGCAAATATATTTTAAGTCCATTGGAACGTTGTCTCAGACATTTAAAAACCACATTGACAACAAGCGCTTTTCGGCTGTAGCGATCGCCTGCCTCTGACGTTTTCCTGTCAAAGAACGATAACTCGAACTCAGATTTGCCGCACACGAAGTAAGCACGCTAACCATTACACCACCGATGCGGTTTAGATCTACCAAAGTAATACGATTATAGCTATCATGAAAGATGATAGTGTATGTGTAAAGATTAATCGAATAAGGTAGAAAATTACATGGAATTTATCATATCTCTTCTTTTTGTTTTATCAGAGGTATATTTACAATAAAAGGAGCCGTTGTGGTCGTAATCTTATGGTAGTTGGATTTACAACTACCTGTGCAATCAGTGTCTACCACCACTAAAGTTGTGAGTTCAAATCCAGCTCATGTCGAGGTGTACTCGATACAACATTATGTGATAAAGTTTGTCCGGTTTCCTCCACCAATAAAACTGACCGCCACGATATAACTGACATATTGTTGAAAGCAGCATAACCCCATCACTCTAACCATACCCCATCAATAAACATTTAATGACAGTTTCACAATTTATAAATGACAATACCTATTTAGGGAACGACCATTTAACTTGCAGGGGGGGGGGGGATATGTTTTTTTTTTCGTTCAGAAATTTTTTTTCGGACAACACGAGAGTTAGAATATTTCTTATTTTTGTCGCGCAAAGCGCGAAATTTTCTTCCAGAATTTAACATTAGGTTATATGGCAAAAACTCTGAATCAGATTATTTTTTTTTCCTCCACCAAAATCAGAATATTTTTTTTAGAAAAAAAAACCCATAACCCCCACCCCTGCAAGTTAAATGGTTCGTCCCTTACCTACATTCACAACATATACAATATAAATTAGGCAGGTTAATTGGTACTAAACGTAGCCTGTATATAGGACAGTGTTTACTTGAGTTAACGACATGCAAATAACGAAGAATAAGACAGTGAATATTTTAATTTCAATTGGACAGTTTATCAGCTATATCATTGTAAGTAAATTATCATTATAAGTATAGTGTACATTGAAGATTCGTTTTTCGAATAAAGGAGAAATACTTTTTGAAATGGAACATTGCATAACGAAGAATTTAAATTTGCGATTAAACGATGACAGTTGATCTCGATTATGTAATAGTCATCAGCGAGGGCATAGTATATATTTAAGAAAGAAATCTCGAGCGGTAGCGAGGGATATAAGTTACTAATATCCTGCCAACCCACGTTAAAACTCAAAACACATTCTGGCTTCCATGAATTATTTCGATTCTGATATGTCAAACAGTTCAATTACAGTATTATACACTGGGGTAAAGCTGATGACCGTAACTGTATATTACGGTCATCCCAAGATGGCGAACATGAAATTAGGTAAGAATCTTTTTTGTCTATTAAATTGTTTCTATAATGTATTTTAAATGACACATGCATTAGTACGATAGTAATCTATGAACTTTTCACAAAGAAATAATAAATTACGACTGAAAAATGTATATGAAAGAGAAAATCCGAAATAAAAAATTCGCTAAGATGACCGTTACTGAAAAGTGCAATTACGGTCATCCCAGTTTTCAGTTACGGTCATCTTAGCGATTTTTTTAAATCGGATTTTCTCTTTCATATACATTTTTCAGTCATAATTTGTGATTTCCTTGTGATAAGTTTGCAGACTCGGTGTACAGTCAACGATATCAGTAAGGAGTTAACCGACACATTTTGTAATCTGAGCTACATGCTGTAATCAGTAAGTCAGTCAATCATTTTCTAATACACACATGAACTGTAAAGTTTTAAATATAGATCGTCAACAAAAGTCCCGGATTATTATTATCTCTGATCGACTTTGACCTTTTTACTTCCTTTTTAGTAAATTCGCCATTTTGCCTGCAAAGAATGTATATTGAACTGTAATAAAGACTGATGTAGTGTCAAATCCAGGTAATTAAATAAAACTAACTAAAGTAAGACTTCCGGAAACAAACACGGGAAATAGTTAATTAATGTATTCTTAAATCATAGATGCCCATGGTCGGTAGTTCTCTCCGGGTACTCCGGCTTCCTCAACCACTAAAACTGGTCGCCATGATAGAGCTGAAATATTGTTGAAAGTGGCGTTAAACACCAAAAATCAAATCAAATCAATCTTAAATCATAGATGGTCTAATTGATCAATGTTCTCATTAAAATACATTGGCCATTGAACATACGTATTAACATATCACAGGAAAGAACATTATATTTTCTACTGTCGACTTGTTTTGTCTAAAATATGCAAGAAGAATGTTCATTGAATAATTATATGCCTTTCTCATTCGGATCTGATTAACAACACATGATGGCAATCACTGTTGAGGACAGCTTAGGATGTGAAACATGGTTATAATACAGAAATCACTGTATAAATTAAGACAATAGTCCCATAGTATTTATAATGATGTGAACTGAAAATCATTCGCAAAGAAATTTCATTTCAACAAAATATAGGTATAAATACAGTCAATTCTGTATAAGAAATGAACTAGGGGGAAATTGAAAATGTGTCCTTCATGAGCAGTTGCTATTTGTATACAGGTTGCAATTATATGCACCATTCATTAATGGGACTAATGAGGATGAGAAAATGATTCAAGGGCTATTCTTAATTGTTAATCAAAGAAAGCAAATCCCTGTGTATTTCTATCTCTGCCTGAAACATCCAGAAAACATCCTTTGCAAAGTTAAATACTTATATTTTTATCATTTTTTTTTAGGTAACAATGGCAACATCACGTGATATTATGTGTGGAATATGCGAAGCTCAACATATCACAAAACATGCAGACCACTGGTGCCCAGAATGTGATGAGGGTCTTTGCGCTGCCTGTGAGAACCATCACAAAATTTCAAAGGGTACTAGAAATCATGGCATAATTTCTATAGAAAATTATCAAAAATTGCCATCATGTATTTCAGAAATCAGTCATCACTGTAAAGATCATGATATGAAATACACACATTTTTGTCAATTTCATGACAAGCCATGCTGTCCAGATTGTATTTCTACAAACCACAAAGATTGTGCAGACCTCTTGTCTATTCGTGAAATTATTAAAACATCGAAAACCTCGACATTGCTTGACGATATTGAACAGAGTTTAACAAATATCAAATACAATATCGACAATGTAATAAAAAACCGGCAACAAAATCTGTCCGAAATTCGACAACAACGACAGATATTTCACGACCAGGTTAAACAGATGCGAGTTAAAATAAACTCTCATTTAGATACACTAGAACAGAATATTCTGAAAGAACTAGATGATTCCGAAGATAAAATCAAGTCAAAAATAGATAATCTATTAAAACAACTTTCTGAGGAGTCAAAGACCGTAGATGGAATACAAAGTAACATAACAGCTATCAAAGAGTATGCCTCAGACCTACAAACCTTTCTAGGACGTAAGGCGATCGAAGAAGAGGTAATGAAAGAAGAGAAGTACATAATGGCTTTATCTGAAGATGGATGTCTACAACAACATAGCTTAAAATGCAGGATTGATGACAAGATAAGGGGTATATTGTCGACTATGACATCGTTTGGATCCGTTTCTATAGAAACAAGTCCTCCATCAGTTGTTATCGGGGCAATGAAGGCTAAACAGGCACAGATTATGTCTGTTATACAACCTCCGTCTGTAAAGTCAATCAATGATATTAAATTTACTTTACAAAATACATTTGATATTCCGAAAGGAAAAAATCAGTTCTGTATAATGGGATGTATCGTGTGCCCGAATGGTAAAATTATATTGGTGGACAATGGCAACAATAGACTCGTTATCCTTAATGATGACGGTACATTAGATAAGGAAACACCCTGTTTACTGGGTAACCCGTTTGATGTTACATATCTAGATGACAGAACTGTCGCTGTGTCAACATGGAATGGTATAGAGATAATAAACATTGACACTAAAACAACAGAGAGACGTATTAACACTAGTCAATCGTGTTATGGAATAACGTATCACAATGGAGTATTATTATGGTGTGAAGAAAAGAGTGGCATACAAATGATGAAGCTATCTGATGATAGCATTACTACTCTAGTTAAACAAAGTAACTTTCCGTATGGCTCCTATATAACAACATGTGGAGAGAAGATATATCAAACAAACCCTAACACTATCACCGTCACATGCTACACGATGAAGGGGGAGAAGTTGTGGGAATTTAAAGACGAATCCGTGCTAAGTGATCCACAGGGAATAACCATAGATAATAATTACAATGTTTACGTGTTGTCATGTAATTCCGACAGTGTTGTAGTGCTAGAACGAAATGGTAGACAAGGCCGACAAATTCTTGGTTGTGATGATGGATTGACAGCTGCGAGAGGAATATATTTTGACAAATCTAAAAACAGTTTGATAGTTGCAAACTTCTTTGGACATTGTTTCCTATATCAGACGTGTTAAATTTTCTTTTAGTGGTTTTGATAAATACATTATCCTTAATACATTAAAATATTCAATATTGTGAAAATAACAATTGTGTTGGAAATTTAACCTTTAAGCGAATTTTTTGACCGATTTTCGTAAATCTAAAATTAGCTGACAACTATAGCTGTGCACTGAGTTATGTCATCGGGCCAAGTCAGAACTCGCTGCATGGTGTGGGTTTCCACTGATCTTTATTTTAAACAATAATCTGAAGTTCTGCATCATCCAAGTCTTGTTCAAGATGGCTATAAGTGTACATAGCCAAATCATCGTCATATACTATATTAAATCAATTGGGAAACCATGGAACCGGAAAAAGTGAAAGAACCACAAATGAGTTTCAAACATCATAAATATTGCAAAATCAAAAAAATTCATTGTTTTTCTATTTTTCATTCATGCCACATCCAACCTTTTTGTTCTTCACGACTACTGAAATCGATTTGCGGAACATGATAGAAAAAAAATATGTGAAATGACAAAATCATTCAATACTAGTATTTGGAATAAATCACACACATGAACAAAGCTTTTTCTTTGCATTCATCGGATTTGTTAAATATACAACTGTCTATACACAACTGACACATTAATAAATCAGGCCAAATTCTTCAGTGCTTGGGATACATCACCCCCCTCCCCTAACACCTTTGTAAAAAAAAAAATCCTTAATGGAACCCAAACTGAAACACAAAATAAATATAAAAAAAAACATATTAAGCAAATATTTTTTCAACACTTTCCACAGAAGTGCCAACTTTTTATGTATGCAGAATTTTTTTTGTTTTTATATCAACATATATAAATAACATATTCAAATAAACTAAAGTTGGCATATCTGATTTTTAGAAAAATTCCGATTGCATGTAGGGCATGCTGTCTTTACATGCTTAACATGTTTGGCCGAAACACTAGCATGTGATAACTCAAATGAACACATTTTGATTTGTTTTAAATAGTTGTAGGACATTTCAAAATTAAGGAAGTCTGTTCAATAATTTTACAAATACTTTCATGTAACCACCTGGTAAATGGTTTTTAAATAGTTTAGTACTAAGTTTTCGAAGGGAGAGAAACAACACTTGTAAATAGGTTTGTACAATGCCATCATATTCAGACGGTTCTAATAAACACTTGTAAATATGACCCTCTACGATATAGGTATCTTCACCAGCAGGCTGTAATTGTCCTTTCATAAAATCTTCAGTGTTTTCTGATGCATCATTAAAAAAGTTTGTAAGTTGTAGATATTTGGTGTTCATATCTATGATGCTCACAGATTTGTCATCAAGAATATGCCAAAGTGGACATGTAACAAATTTGCAAATCAAAGCTAAAGCCTCAACATCTGCAACAAATTCTGGTGTTTTTAAATCGTGTAAAATAGACTTTAAAAGCCGGTTTGATGCTCCATAAGATTCTAAGAACAGTTTTATCTAAGATATTAAATCGAGATACTCGATATGGTTTAAGGGGTAATACATGGAGTTTGTTTTCCTTTAAGAAATCTTTTATGAATTCATGGAATGGTCCTTGGAAACCCGATTTCTCATCTGCACCTGATCCAGAGGAAAAAGGCTTTTGATGCTGTTCGTACAAGCCTACAAGTTCCTTGTTCACTCTCCTTTAAAAAAGTTTTGTCAAAAATTGGAGATGCTCCATTGAAAATACCCTTTTCTACTTCAGTAATGGATGACTGAGCATCGACGGCAAAATTAACCAAAGAATGTAAGCCACAGAAAAAATTGCACAAATTTTCCACAGAACTCTTTTCATGCTCAGAAAAGGTATAAAAAATTAGCATATACTAAGGGCAAAATGTCAGCCCTATGTGATTGTAAAAGGTCATTAAATTTCACCGCAGTAGCAGCACGATCTGCCAACGTGGCTGATATGTGCTTAAGTATATCTTTAGAAACACTGTTATCAACTGAATCACTTACTTCGTTTAAGTCTTGCAGTATTTCCTCTAACACCTTTAAAGTGTCTTCGGCTGACTGTTTCAATATCCCGTAATCCTAAAACCCACAATTTTCCTTTACTGTCGGACGCTTCGTAGCCCATATACTTATTACCAAATTTTGACGTTTCATCGGTCATTAGTGTTGTGTAATTTTCTGCAGAAAATACGTCAGCAAGATGCGTCTGTGATAAATATAATTTCTGTAAATTAATTTCTAAAATAGTTGACTTCGATGGCATTTCATTAGCTGAACATTTACCATACTAAGTACACTTTTAATAACAGGATCAACTTTTGCAGCACTAACGTTGTGCTGTAAAAGTTCATAATACACTGTTTTAAATCATTGGTGCACTTTCGGCTTTTAACATCAAA
Source organism: Gigantidas platifrons (assembly GCA_002080005.1). Taxonomy (NCBI): domain Eukaryota; kingdom Metazoa; phylum Mollusca; class Bivalvia; order Mytilida; family Modiolidae; genus Gigantidas; species Gigantidas platifrons. Next base: position 66,141 of record MJUT01062753.1, on the reverse strand, counting down.
GACGGTTAATGTTCTCTGAGCCTTATCCATATCATTCACTATTCCTTCCAAATAATTACAATGTATCATTAAGTCAGAAATTTCTTTATCTTTTTCCTTTAATGACTTTTTAAGTTCGTTTATAATTTTATCTTTTCCATGACAACATTTAATTTGTTTCCCCTTGGGCGACATGTTTGTCTCAAGAATTTTAACCTTTGCACTTACGCATTCCTTCCTAGCCTTTGTTCTTTTCAAATTTAACTTGCATGATGATTTTAGACAGAAATCCTTATTACTTAAAAAAGCCAAGTTAGAGGTTTCAGATTCAAATGAAAAACTTAACGAATCCTTTGAAAATAAATTATTTAAGATCATCATGTGTGGTTACACTTTTTGTACTTGAAACTTTGGACACACGTAAACATAATTTGGCTTTTGGCATCTGAGGTGAATTTGACAAAAACGTATCAAAGTTAAACTTTCCATTCGCTCTGTTAAGTGATTTTGTAAAGTTTTTTTTCACTTAATAGCTTGTCAATACTTGTATGGTATTACATCTCTACCTGTTTATTTTCTACATGATCATTTTTTCTTTTAGCCAATCAAGGAATTTTACTTTGCCATGTACTTTTATCAATTCTAAAACATCTGCATTCGATATACGTTCTTCATCTAAGGCAGCCATATTTCAATTTAACTTGTTGTCGTACCAGTGTGATGATTTAAAGTATATTTTAATCCTGTTATCTTCTATCCTCTGAATTTCTTGTTTTAGCCTTTCTATTACTGATTTTAGTTTTTCATTTTCTTCTTTTAATTGTTTATTTTCCGTTTCTGCGCTTGCACATGCTGAATTGAAACTCACAGTTGGCTCGTCAGCAAAAATGTGGGAACTTAAGATCGGCCCAGTTATGATTGTTTGAACTTCTTTTGATATTTTCGAATTTGATACAGTTGTACATGATCCTGTGGTTGTGTTCAGTTCATTAACTTGATTAATACATACCTCTGTACAATGACTTTCCGTAAAACAAAGTACTTACACCTTAACGTACATGTAACCTTTATATAATTACACAACTTATTACATGTACCCGGAAGCATAATCCATATTTTTCCAAAAACATAGTTGTTTATGAACATGTACGTCAAAATGGCTTCTTATGTTTATCGTTCATTCGAAAAAACCCCATCAATACTATTCGTAAAACTTTAACCTAATATTTGCCAAAGACATAAATCACATAGGATCACTTTCAGAAGAGAAAAAAGAAGACGTACTGACAGCTGTTGTTACTAACTAATGTAAACCAAGCTATCCCTTTAGACAAAATACAAATGCTGCTATGAAAACTTTCTCTCTTTGTCAAGGAAAGTATGCAAATAACTTTGTATAACTATATATGCATTATATTGATAAGAAAAGAAGTTCAACAAACAAGAAAGTCAGACAATCGACAATTGAAAATGTGATAGAGCGTATAGTAATGGCACCAAATATCAAGAACATGCAGTTTGCAGCTGACGAGAAAAGTGGGACGAAAAATTGTGTGACAGACGAACGGACAAACAGAGGTGTAAACCAGTACAAGCCCTCCTTCGGAGCGAGAATATAAATATGAACGCACCTTGACAGAGGTAGGAGTAAGCTTTGTCTTTGGTGCTGGCTTTCGAGTACATGCATCTTCTGAGGAAAACATTTCGTCCAGAATACGAGACATATTTCAAATGATCATGTAAATTCTACACTAAAACAAATAGCGTCATAATGTACAGTCCATAAACACTTGTGTAGGGTCTTTGGCGTGTAAAATTTAACCACAATCTGCAAGAAAAGATGTTTTTAATGAGGCTTATTTATTGGTGATGCATAAGAGTAGCAAAGGCAAAATGATATACTCCACTTATAATTAATAATCATTAATGTTAATTGTTAGTAGAAACAAATCTAATTACAACGTACAATTTATTTTGGTAAAAATTCACACAATTTAAAAAAAACATTTCATTGACATACCATTAACATATCCATAAATCATCCAATTCACCACAAAAACTAACTTACTGGAGATATATCAATCCAATTTCAAATTTTAATGCTTAGGTAAACTGTAATTCGTTTTCTGAACTCAAAATTTTTCAAATCGGAAGAGGTTATTTGACGAAGAAAAAAAGGGGGTCATGGTATTCTCTCTTGCGCTGAAATGCGCTGCACACCAGTCATCTAATGTTAGATTACTTGTACAATTTATACACTAATTAATTACTGTTGTCAATTGTTAGTAATTTTCGTCATAATGTTTGTGTTTTGGGAATGTCTCAAAATTACCAATTTTCTAGCAAAAATAGTAAATCAAAACCATTTGTAATTCTGCAGATATCGTCTGCAAGCCATGCTTCTCATCTTTCTTTTGAAATTCATGTTTTAAGCGAGATCACAAATAATAGCCAATCAAAAGTAGCTTTACTAAAGGTATCACGGCATAAACAACAAGATGGCGGCGGCCATTTGAACGTTACAAATGTTTCTGATATCACTTCAAACAACTCGTATTTCTCTGTAAATAAGACTGAAACGGTAAAATTTGTTATATTTGAGTACTTTGATTTATTTTCTTTCCATTGATACTAACCATACAGAAAATAGGAACAGTAAAATTTAATAAACCCCATCTTTATCAACTATTGATTTTGCACTGAGTCAGAAGGTAAATTACCGATAGTATTTGTCCGCTTGACCTCCCTACATTAAGTTCAGATGGCGATATATCGTAAGTCGAGCAAACAGGTGAAAATAGAGAGTTCTGTTCCCGTTATTGTAGATTCTCATCCATGGGTAAAATAACGGTAAATCAAATACACAGGAGCCCCGATCTTAAGCTGTAAATTCATGTAAATAGCTGACACCATTGACAGAAACGATCATCTGTGAAAAAATGTTCGGATCCATAGGCATAGGGGACCAACCAGGAAACCCTATACTAACATGCAATTTGTATTCTAATATCACCCCAATTGAAAATGTAAAAAAGCTAATGACTGGTACTATGACATGTACATGTTTGACCACTAAATAAAATATATTTATATTTGACATAGTAAATAAATACTGATTGTATATCAAGTAATAAATAATCTTGTGAAAAAGAACAGATACATACATTAATTCCACCTTATATCAAAATGCTGTCTTCTGATTGGGTGATGAAAGAGGTATTTTGTTTTTTACCAATTCTTATTTTTTTTTGGTTTTAGCTTTTCCGCCATTACCGTAGTATTTGCCTAAATATACCACGGTACTATAGGCAAATACCCCGCTTGAGAAGAAATCCCTTCTTTAAATAGTTTATGACGTCACGGATGTTATTCGAATTACTCGGGTTTCTTTTTTCAACCAACGCTAAAGCAAAGAAAATGACGACAGTGTCATCCGTTATGGTTGAAATCGTTGAAATGAATATACATTTGTATTTCAAATTCATTTGCATTATTTATTTTTTGCATGTTGTATGTTATAGTGCAAAACCTTGATTTATTTTATTTTTGAGTTTGTTCCAGAATTTATGCACTTCTTTGAAAAGATTTTTCCTGTTTTCGTAGATTGATCTTAGTCTCAGTTGAAAATCAAATGATCGAGTTGAACCTGCATGCATGCCACTGTTTTACTTGCTGCTAAATATTCGGCGGAATTAAACAAATATATCCTGTTAGTGAGGGTTATTTGCGAAAAATACCGGTTTCGTGGACAGTCAAATGTCCCTCTCCACTGAAACAGCTTGGGATATTTGCCTCTCCTCTCCGTTAATTTTCGCAAATAACCCTCACTAACAGGATGTATTTGTATAATATACCATGTATGCACAAATGTAGGAGGATGGCAGAAATACAGCTAAGAAAATCACCTACATATATAGGAAACACACTCACATATCATGGTTATCAGTCAGATTGACATTTGCAAATGACATTAAAAAATATTGGCATACCTGTACATTTGTACAAAGTACCATGATGTAAATTACAAGTTTTGTAATATATTACTTCAAATTGGAATATGTTATGAGAAATCCAAGACGAATCAGAAATGGAGGAACTACCTGATGTACATCCAAGTTTTCAAGAGCTAAAATCATGGAAAGTGGCAAAACTCCAAGAGTGGTTGGAAAAACACAAACTAAAAAAGTCAGGTTTAAATGAAGTACTGGTAAACCGTGTTTTTCGTGCAATGTCTGGTTGCGTGGATTCAGATCCAGATAGCTTAGATGAGAGTGTGGTGGAGGATTTAGTTCCTATTCACTTGATTACAAAGTGGAAAACATTACACTTTACTGACATTCCACGTGGTTTGGCCTCAAGAGACGTAGACAGTTATTTTATGTATCCACAGAACCCTGTAACTGGAGCAAGGTTGCATTTTGACAGGCAAATGAAAAAGGCAAAACGATTGTGTAGTGAGGGGTATATCAGAGATATACTTTATAGCCATATCAATGATGCATCAGACTCTTCCTACATCAAATGCAATTGATTACCATCTATGAGACAAACGGTAAATATTGACCAATCAGGAGTGACTGCCAAATTTTATACATTACATGTCTGCATAGGCATAACAATTGGCAATTTTCAATGCTAAATGCAACTGTAAGGCTGGTGGTGCTGGTCTTTGCGCTCATGTAGGAGCATTGCTTTATACGTTGGTAAGAACCAAAGAGTCATGCACATCATATGAATGTACTTGGGATCGGCCGAGACCACTACAGCGAAAGTCAAGTCCTGCAAGAGTATGTGATATAACTTTTACAAAGACAGAAAATGAAACCCAGTCGAATAAAGTAAGACCTTATCCTGGAGTATACCAAGCTGGACCTGTCAAAGAGAATGATTCATTTTTAGATGACATATGAAAAGTGTTGGAGGATGCATATCCGAATTGCGTGCTATACCAGACACTAAAGGTTGAACATGCTAATATTGATCCCTTTTTGAAATAGTATCACTATATGTATTGTGACTCTGTCAATCCTAGATCTGAGACCTTTGTCAAAGACTTTACAGACTTTGTTGACAATCTCCGAGTTACAGATGACATTAGTCAAATGCTTGAACAGGGAACGAGATGTCAAATTTTCAATGATTTATAAACGAGAAAAGCTTGAGCTTGACAATTTGTTGAAAAAAACTGTGTGGATATGTGACGGTCTCAGATAGGGTTAAGAGCATTACATACGGTCGCAGATATGAATCCGTAGCTATTAGTCAGTACATTCTAAAACATACTAAGGAATGCGGAAATACCACAGTTGAGTCTCGTGGACTTTTAGTGAATCCCAAGTATCCCTTTTTAGGGGCTAGCATCGATGCTATGGTCACATGTAATAAATGTGGTGTTCGGTTGGTGGAAGATATGTGTCCGTATGGATCAGACAGTAAAAAGGTTCCATGGAGGAATATGATTCCAATTGAGTGTGCTAAAGATACACACTTCTTTTGCAATGAAATAAATGGAAAGTTTCATTTAAAAGTAACACACAATTACATGTACCAGGCACAGGGCCAGTTAGGAGTTTATGAACTTAACTGGGTTGATTTTGTAGTTTGGACTAAGAAGGGTATCCGTGTACAAAGAATACAATTTTGTGACGCTACTTGGAATTCCATGTTGCAGAAGTTGAAGGAATTTTATATTGGTTGTGTTGTACCAGAAATCTTCAAAAAAAGAATAAAACGTGGAAAATCACTCTATTAATATTTCCATGAATTACAATTCATAAACATGTAATGATAATGGTGAATGTTATAAATGATCGAACAAATATTGTATTCAGTATTTTATGTCCCTTCATGTTATTTATATAGGGGTATTTTCCTAGGCTATTTTATGCACCGACCACAAATGTGGATTGGGCATATGACCTTACCCTTGTGCTTCCATCTCGATTTGGCAGGGCCGGGATGGCTCAATGAGTTAGGTAGTTGGATTACCTAACAACTCATACAAGTCAATCACCAATACGGCGTGAGTTCATACCCAGCTTTGTAAATTACCAAAAGGGTGCACTCGACTCAACCCCGCAAGTGATACAATTTGCCAGTTGGTTGCCCATGGTCGGTGGTTCTCTCTGGGTACTCAGCAATTTGTATGCTATATCATGGTGAGTACAAGTTAATGTTCAATGAAATGATGATGTCAGCTTTGTTCTAGACCAACACGCTGAGTAGGATTTTTATAGTTCTAGCTCACTGAAACAACAGCCCGCGGGTAGACATGTCGCTCCACTCGGACACATTATTCTGATTCCGAGCCAATCAGTCTTTGCTCTTTCTCCTTAATGCTGCGTGCTTAGCAGCAACAAATACCAGTTCTATAGTCTTTGGTTTCACCCGACCAGTTAAATAAAGCTTTTCATACCTAAGTTTACACAAACATAATGCATGAAAGTATTTTTTTTAATTTAAGAAGTGGCGGCAACACGTTTGTTAATGACGTACAAATGAAAATCATTTGCTCTGATAGGTAGGCGGGAGTTGAGTGTATTGTAGTTTTTAATTTGCTCCATTTACATTTACACTACTATTCTTGCAGAAGCAATACTATTAGTTTTAAACAACTCCACATGGGACATCTGCTTCTTGGTAGAAACTCTTGGTGGCATATTTAGTCCAACATCTGCAGGAAGCAAGTCTTATACCGTGAAGCCCTTATCGGCCACAATCACATCACCTGGGCATAGTTTTGGCAAGAATTCATCGTGTTGTACTATGTGACGATCTGAGACATTCCCTCCCCACAATCTCGAAATGAAAGTAACCATACCACTTGGTGCTACACCAATCAATACCTTGAAGGTGTTTGAATGTTTATATTCAGACCAAGTCATCCACTGAGCTTTTAGTGATGAGGGTTTTTCAATGCAAAATTCGGTACAATCTACAACTATTCTTGTATCGGGATGTCCAGTGAAAAGTTTTGGCAAGTTACATACAATTTGTTCTCGTGTTGGCCAAGTAACTAATGATTTACAATTATTATATGGAAAGTTAATCCAGGTGTTCATTTTTCGAGGTACAGTGGATTCTGACACTCTAAAAATATCAGCAAGATGTTCCTGGAGAGGTCCAAGTCGTAATCGCATCATTACCATAAAGAACTCATCTATTGGTCTTAAAAAGCGTTTTCTTCCTGGTTTTAAATTTCCTTGTTGTTGGTAGGATCTTTTCACCCATAGATCTGGATTCTCCTTCCCAATAATTAAGCTTTTCTGCTCCATGTTTAAAAGTACAGAAAAGAACATCCAGAAAACACTAAAACTCACGAACCCGGTGTAAAATATTATTTTCCCCATCATAATTTTTTACATTTTCAATTGTAATTTGTGGTAAGTCAGTCTGAATACCTACGGTGACAGAATGGACTTTGATCTCTGCCTCAATGACATCTGTAGTAGTACATGTACTTGCATTGTTTGTTTTTATAGTTACTTCAGTTTGTGTAAAGCTGGCCTTAAATTTATTTTTGGAAATACTTTCAAAAGATGGGAAAACATTTTCTCCATCAACAGATGCACTGGTCACTTTCTTCATGTTATTGTTTGCAATTGTTATATTTTTATTTTCATCCAACTCGGTGATGTCATTTTTTGTATTTTCTGAAGTAATTACTTTTTTGATTAGTGGACGACGTGTAGTCTCCTGTTTCATCGGCTTAGAAGGAAAGATAGTTGGAATTGATTCACGAGTGAAAGGTTCAGCAAAATGACCACTACAAACTCTAGTGTGGTCATTAACAATTAACTTTGCCCTCATATGTTTTAGTCTCTGAATCCATAGTTTTTTTTATATGGGCTTTCATATCTGACATTGGAAGACGATGAAGTATTATTTTATTTCCATCTGGTCCTATCTTGTTCGATGTATTACTGCATCCAGGAACACAACAGTATTTTCCTAGTACTGAAAAAAAATAATAATATTGCTATGAAAATATAGATTTCAGTTCAGCGATTCTTATAGTTTTCCTTGTTTATTCTGTATATATCTCATATAAAGTTGGACAGTTTTAAAGAAGCAACTGGCATAATTTTCCTAAACATCCATATTTATTAATATTTTTCACTTTAATTCTTTGTACAACATCTGAATAATTGAAGAAAAAAAATGATTTGAAGTTAACTACCTTTCTAAAGCCAAAATATGGGTCCATATTCATAGGTTGGTATGCACTTTTTTTTTTTTTTTAGAAAATTTTTATTTTATGAAAAAAGTAATCCAACCTTTTCTTTACCTTTTCTTTTCATTAAATATTCAAAAACAACATACCAAAACCATCATATACATGTTAACATTCAGAATTTGAAAAAAAAAAAATGGGGCTTATTCATTTTTCAATAGAAAAAAATATGGGTCTGTAAATAGGGGTACCCTCATACGTTTATCATGAAAAATACACTAAAATGTAAAAAGAACACTACATTTTTTTTCTCACAATTTTCATTTTTTTTTATCTTTGAAATATATATAGATAATCATGTGTAATTACCCCAATAATTATGATAATTTAAATGGCTGGTCATTACATTCTGTTTACATCTTTATGAAAAATGTACACACAAAAAATGTATTCCTTAAATAATAACCACAGACCGGCCGAAATTCACTTCATGACAAACTTTTAAAGTTGTATCCAATACATTCCTCCAAAGTCGGAAATTGAACTGGAAATTTTAAGTAATTACTCATTTTTTTTTTTTCAAATGAATCATGTGATGCGTAAAAACCTAATCCGAGATAGTCGGACTGAGGTCTTTCTCCAAAGTTCGGCATCGTACGTCATTTTAGCAGGTCAAAGGTCTACGAAAATGTATCTTTGCGTTTGTCGACCATTGCTTCCGCCGGAAATACTGCTAGTTGACTTTGTCTACTACACCAACAACTCGAGTGCAAGGAAAGGAGTGGAATATAAATCAAAGAAACACAAACATATGTAAATTTACCATGTTCCACGATTGGAGGTCATCATGGTCGAAGAAAAGAAGAGTTTAAACATACCAAAGGGGGGCTATCAAAATCCGTAAAGCGAAGCACAGACAACAAAATAGGGTTTAGTTTAAGCATTTTAACTCAAAAAAATAAAACAGATTGGATGGAAGGTGGACTAACCTATATGTATTCTCTCCTAATAGAGGGAAATATAATGAATTACAACGAAATTAAACATGCGACTTATCTTACAGTCAACTACTACAAGATGCTAGAAGCCAGCAATAGGTTAAAGGGGAATAACTCAAAGAGAAATAATTGTATTCTCTCAATTGAACTATATTGACTGCATAAAATGTGTGTGTTTTGTTTATAAATGTATGATTCCATTACAATGTATGATTTAACATTGGAGAATGTGATATGCAATTGCTGTTCCGTTGCTAACTTTGTATGAGTGGTACAACAATGTTACTTTATACTCGGATATAAAAATATGACCTGTGTTTAAAGCCACTTCAATAAAATGTTTCAGCTATATCGTGGCGGTCAGTTTTATTCTCATCAAACCGTTACGAATAGGCAAGGTCTGAATAGCTAAAAACATTAAATAATAAATAAAAAATAAATAAATAAATAAATAAACACACGAGAGGCGCTTTGATACAAAAAAAAACTACAATAAAACAAACTGGATAAACTTAATCAGTTCACAGGATACTCGATATGCCCTCGTTCAAAAAGGGATATTCATACTCCATAAAAACGTATGAGTTTTGATATGGATGCACGGTGGAGACTTCTGAATGAAGGACCTGCTAATGAGAGAATGAAGCCGGGAAAAATACCGAAAGGAATGTTTACTCTAATGAACAAAGGGGGATAACTTTGATCGTTTATTACAACGAACTTTGGGGGAAAATGTTTCCTCTCGTCTAAATATTCTGCCCACCTGTGTACAGGATTGTCGGTAAAAGGGAGGTAATCTAAACATTAAAATGTAATAAATTTGAACACAGTTGTATGCTATCTCTAATTCTATAAAACTATAGATATCGAATTTAGTGCGACAGGGGAGTTTCCGGAATAACCTTCATTAACTTTTATTCTCAGTGCCATTTTTTTTTTTACATGTATATGCGTTGACTTCCAGATCAATAATAAAAATGGAATTATACAAGTACACCAAATTACAAAGTATAAAAGAATGCAAAAAAGTAAGAGCAAGACAATTTTCAATAATTCAAGAACGTCTATGTAATAGCTTATAAGCACATGAACAGAAATGGTCAATTAAACATCTTTATAGGAAAAACAAAAAAAGAAATAACACATTTATTAAACAAGAAAATAACTATAAAAGTAAACAATAAAAATGTACGGAGTCTTCTATTGTAGGATGAATCACTAGAGTTGCTCTAGTTGCCAGTGGAGAGGTGTACTCGATATAACACTTGCGACGGGCCCATTTTCTTTTGCTTTGTTTTGATTTGTTTTTGTTTCGTCTACTATTAAAGCTTATTGCCACCATATATATGAAATATGGTTGAAAGTGGCATTTTATTCCAATAAACAAACCCACAAGTATAACGGTATGACTGTGTATATTATCTCAGATATTGTATTATTCTAGGGTTTCATTTTAGATATGTTGCTGCACATCAGTGGTTCAATCATTGGTACCGCTTATTTTTCTTAATTTCTTTACCTTGGCCCGGGCTTCCAAGTGATTGAAATACAATATTGATTGATTTTATTTGATTTTGATTTTTGTGTTTAACGCCACTTTTAGCAATATTTCAGCTATATCATGGCGACCAGTTTTAGCCGGAATACTCGGAGAGAACCACCGACCATGGGCAAGCAACTGGTAAACATTATCACTTGCAGTTGCGAGTCGAGTGTACCTTTTTTGTAATTTCAATATAAATTAGGCAGGTTAATTGGTAATAAGCGTAGCCTGTATATAGGACAGTGATTACTTGAGTTAACGACATGCAAATAACGAAGAATAAGACAGTGAATATTTTAATTTCAATTGAACAGTTTATCAGCTATATCATTGTAAGTAAATTATCATTATAGTGTACATTGAAGATTCGTTTTTCGAATAAAGGAGAAATACTTTTTGAAATGGAACATTGCATAACGAAGAATTTAAATTTGCGATTAAACGATGACAGTTGATCTCGATTATGTAATAGTCAACAGCGAGGGCATAGTATATATTTAAGAAAGAAATCACGGATATTAGTATTTCATCTCGAGCGGTAGCGAGGGATATAAGTTACTAATATCCTGCCAACCCACGTTAAAACTCAAAACACATTCTGGCTTCCATGAATTATTTCGATTCTGATATGTCAAACAGTTCAATTACAGTATTATACACTGGGGTAAAGCTGATGGCGAACATGAAATTAGGTAAGAATCTTTTTTGTCTATTAAATTGTTTCTATAATGTATTTTAAATGACACATGCATTAGTACGATAGTAATCTATGAACTTTTCACAAAGAAATAATAAATTACGACTGAAAAATGTATATGAAAGAGATAATCCGAAATAAAAAATTCGCTAAGATGACCGTAACTGAAAACTGCAGTTTTCAGTTACGGTCATCTTAGCGATTTTTTGAAATCGGATTTTCTCTTTCATATACATTTTTCAGTCGTAATTTGTGATTTCCTTGTGATAAGTTTGCAGGCTCGGTGTACAGTCAACGATATCAGTAAGGAGTTAACCGACACATTTTGTAATCTGAGCTACATGCTGTAATTAGTAAGTCAGTCAATCATTTTCTAATACACACATGAACTGTAAAGTTTAAAATATAGATCGTCCACAAAAGTCCCGGATTATAATTATCTCTGATCGACTTTGACCTGTTTACTTCCTTTTAGTAAATTCGCCATTTTGACTGCAATGAATGTATATTGAACTGTAATAAAGGCTGATGTAGTGTCAAATCCAGGTAATTAAATAAAACTAACTAAAGTAATACTTCCGGAAACAAACACGGGAAATAGTTAATGTATTCTTAAATCATAGATGCCCATGGTCGGTAGTTCTCTCCGGGTACTCCGGCTTCCTCAACCACTAAAACTGGTCGCCATGATAGAGCTGAAATATTGTTGAAAGTGGCGTTAAACACCAAAAATCAAATCAAATCAATCTTAAATCATAGATGGTCTAATTGATCAATGTTCTCATTAAAATGCATTGGCCATTGAACATACGTATTAACATATCACAGGAAAGAACATTATATTTTCTACTGTCGACTTGTTTTGTCTAAAATGTGCAAGAAGAATGTTCATTGAATAATTATATGCCTTTCTCATTCGGATCTGATTAACAACACAAGATGGCAATCACTGTTGAGGACAGTTTAGGATGTGAAACATGGTTATAATACAGAAATCACTGAATAAATTAAGACAATAGTCCCATAGTATTTATAATGATGTGAACTGAAAATCATTCGCAAAGAAATTTCATTTCAACAAAATATAGGTATAAATACAGTCAATTCTGTATAAGAAATGAACTAGGGGGAAATTGAAAATGTGTCCTTCATGAGCAGTTGCTATTTGTATACAGGTTGCAATTATATGCACCACATTAATGGGACTAATGAGGATGAGAAAATGATTTAAGGCCTATTCGTAATTGTTAATCAAAGAAAGCAAATCCCTGTGTATTTCTATCAATGCCTGAAACATCCAGAAAACATCCTTTGCAAAGATAAATATTTATATTTTTATCATTTTTTTTTAGGTAACAATGGCAACATCACATTATATTCTGTGTGGAATATGCGAAGCTCAACATATCACAAAACATGCAGACCACTGGTGCCCAGAATGTGATGAGGGTCTATGCGCTGCCTGTGAGAACCATCACAAAATTTCAAAGGGTACTAGAAATCATGGCATCATTTCTATACAAAATTATCAAAAATTGCCATCATGTATTTCAGAAATCAGTCATCACTGTAAAGATCATGATATGAAATACACAAATTTTTGTCAATTTCATGACAAGCCATGCTGTCCAGATTGTATTTCTACAAACCACAAAGATTGTGCAGAACTATTGTCTATTCGTGAAATTATTAAAACATCGAAAACCTCGACATTGCTCGACGATATTGAACAGAGTTTAACAAATATGAAATACAATATCGACAACGTAATAAAAAACCGGCAACAAAATCTGTCCGAAATTCGACAACAACGACAGATATTTCACGACCAGGTTAAACAGATGCGAGTTAAAATAAACTCTCATTTAGATACACTAGAACATAATATTCTGAAAGAACTAGATGATTCCGAAGATAAAATCAAGTCAAAAATAGATAATCTATTAAAACAACTTTCTGAGGAGTCAAAGACCGTAGATGGAATACAAAGTAACATAACAGCTATCAAAGAGTATGCCTCAGACCTACAAACCTTTCTAGGAAGCAAGGCGATTGAGGAAGAGGTAAAGAAAGAAGAGAAGTACATAATGGCTTTATCTGAAGATGGATGTCTACAACAACATAGCTTAAAATGCAGGATTGATGACAAGATAAGGGGTATATTGTCGACTATGACATCGTTTGGATCCGTTTCTATAGAAACAAGTCCTCCATCAGTTGTTATCGGGGCAATGAAGGCTAAACAGGCACAGATTATGTCTGTTATACAACCTCCGTCTGTAAAGTCAATCAATGATATTAAATTTACTTTACAAATTAAATTTAATATTCCGAAAGGAAAGAAAACGATCTGTATAGCAGGATGTATCGTGTGCCCGAATGGTAAAATTATATTGGTGGACAAAGGCAACAATAGACTCGTTATCCTTAATGATGACGGTACATTAGATAAGGAAACGCCCTGTTTACTGGGTATCCCGTTTGATGTTACATATCTAGATGACAGAACTGTCGCTGTGTCGACATACCATGGTATAGAGATAATAAACATTAACACTAAAAAAACAGAGAGACGTGTTAAAACTAGTCAATGGTGTTATGGAATAACGTATCACAATGGAGTATTGTTATGGTGTGATAAAAAGAGTGGCATACAAATGATGAAGTTATCTGATAATAGAATTACTACTCTAGTTAAACAAAGTAACTTGCCGTATGGCTCCTATATAACAACATGTGGAGAGAAGATATATCAAACAAACCCTAACACTAACACCGTCACATGCTACACGATGAAGGGGGAGAAGTTGTGGGAATTTAAAGACGAATCCGTGCTAAGTGATCCACGGGGTGTAGCCATAGATAATAATTACAATGTTTACGTGGTGTCATGTAATTCCGACAGTGTTGTAGTGCTAGAACGAAATGGTAGACAAGGCCGACAAATTCTTGGTTGTGATGATGGATTGATAGCTGCGAGATGAATATATTTTGACAAATCTAAAAACAGTTTGATAGTTGCAGATTTCTTTGGACCTTGTTTCCTATATCAGAAGTGTTAAATTTTCTTTTAGTGGTTTTGATAAATACATTATCCTTAATATATTAAAATATTCAATATTGTGAAAATAACAATTGTGTTGGAAATTTGACCTATAAACGAATTTTCTGACCGATTTTCGTAAATATAAAATTAGCTGACAACTATAGCTGTGCACTGAGTTATGTCATCGGGCCAAGTCAGAACTCGCTGCATGGTGTGGGTTTCCACTGACCTTTATTTTAAACAATAATCTGAAGTTCTGCATCATTCAAGTCTTGTTCAAGATGGCTATAAGTGTACACAGCCAAATCATCGTCATATACTACATTAAATCAATTGGGAAACCATGGAACCGGAAAAAGTGAAAGAACCACAAATGAGTTTCAAACATCATAAATATTGCAAAATGAAACAAATTCATTGTTTTTCTATTTTTCTTTCATGCCACGTCCAACCTATTTGTTCTTCACTACTACTGAAATAAATTTGCTGAACATGATATAAAAAAAAATATGTGAAATGACAAAATCAATCAATACTAGTATTTGGAATAAATCACGCACAGGAACAAAGCTTTTTCTTTGCTTTCATCTGATTTGTTAAATATACAACGGTCTATACACAACTAACACATGAATAAATGAGGCAAAATTCTTCAGTGCTTAGGATACATCACCTCCCCCACCCTCCTCTTCCCCTAACACCTTTGTAAAAAAAAATCATTAATGGAATCCAAACTGAAACACAAAATAAATATTAAAAAAACATATTAAACAAATAATTTTTCAACATTTTCCACAGAAATGCCAACTTTTTATAATATATGCAGATTTTTTTATTTTTTTATTTCGACATATATAAATAACATATTTAAATAAACTAAAGCTGGCATATCTGATTTTTAGAAAAGTTTCGGCGGGCGTCCACACAGGTTTCCGCACAATAACTTTAGTTCTGTATATCGGATCATTACCAACCTTGGCCACATGATTCCCCTGTGGAAGGAGAAGAATCTTATTCATTTTGGGGCTATTAGGTCAAAGATCAAGGTCACCGTTACTACAAATATAATTTTTGACAACAGGGTCGTTTCCGCATGATAACTTTAGTTCTGTATATTGGATCTTGACCAAACTTGGCCACATGATTCCCCTGTGGAAGGGGAAGAATCTTATTTATTTTGGGGTCATTAGGTCAAAGGTGAAGGTCACCTTTACTATCAATATAATTTTCGACAAAGGGTCGTTTCGCACGACAACTTTAGTTCTGTATATTGGATTTTGACCAAATTGGACAAATGATTCCCTTTGGAAGGGGAAGAATCCTATATATTTTGGGGTCATTAGGTCAAAGCTCACCTTTACTATAGATATAATTTTTGACAACAGGGTCGTTTCCGCACGATAACTTTTGTTCTGTATATTGGATCTTGACCAAACTTGGCCACATGATTTCCCTGTGACAGGGGAAGAACTCTATATATTTTGGGGTCATTAGATCAAAGGTCAAGGTCACCGTTACTATGAATAGAATTTCTGACAACAAGATCGTTCCCGTACAATAACTGTAGTTCTGTATATTTTTGCACTTTGCCACAAACCGTGATTTAGAATACTTTTTGTATATTCTTCCTGTTTTTAAACTTTTCCTGCTGAAGTTCATCTTTTTTTAATAGCTTTCTCAATAGCAAGACGTCTACTTTCGGCAATCTCCTTTTGTCTTTGTTTAAATTTTTTTTCGAACTATTTTGACATCTTAAGTAGCCTCATCAATTAGAATATTACGTTCCAATTTTGGTTTTGTTGTTTGAAAACGTAATGTAAGCTTCGAGGGCTAACGTACTTAGATTTGGTTTACATTTTAGTAAGTGGTTCAATTGACCAACGACACTTTCCGCAAAACAGCTTGTTCTTGGAGTGAATTTAAATTTGTCTATGATTTTAGGGTCCATTCCCACAAGTCTACCACCTGGTAAATGGTCTTTAAATAGTTTAGTACTAAGTTTTCCAAGGGAGAGAAACAACACTTGTAAATGTGTTTGTACAATGTCATCATATTCAGACGGTTCTAATAAACACTTGTAAATATGATCCTCTACGATATAGGTATCTTCACCAAAAGGCTGTAATTGTCCTTTCATAAAATCTTCAGTGTTTTCTGATGCATCATTAAAAAAGTTTG
>MJUT01062753.1:3952-15163 GCA_002080005.1 Gigantidas platifrons | reverse complement strand
GATGGCGAACATGAAATTAGGTAAGAATTTTTTTGTCTATTAAATTCTTTCTATAATGTATTTTAAATGACACATGCATTAGTACGATAGTAATCTATGAACTTTTCACAAGGAAATAATAAATTACGACTGAAAAATGTATATGAAAGAGAAAATCCGAAATAAAAAATTCGCTAAGATGACCGTAACTGAAAACTGCAATTACGGCCATCCCAGTTTTCAGTTACGGTCATCTTAGCAATTTTTAGAAATCGGATTTTCTCTTTCATATACATTTTTCAGTCGTAATTTGTGATTTCCTTGTGATAAGTTTGCAGACTCGGTGTACAGTGAACGATATCAGTAAGGAGTTAACCGACACATTTTGTAATCTGAGCTACATGCTGTAATCAGTAAGTCAGTCAATGATTCTCTAATACACACATGAACTGTAAAGTTTAAAATATAGATCGTCCACAAAAGTCCCGGATTATAATTATCTCTGATCGACTTTGACCTTTTTACTTCCTTTTTAGTAAATTCGCCATTTTGACTGCAATGAATGTATATTGAACTGTAATAAAGACTGATGTAGTGTCAACTCCAGGTAATTAAATAAAACTAACTAAAGTAATACTTCCGGAAACAAACACGGGAAATAGTTAATGTATTCTTAAATCATAGATGCCCATAGTCGGTAGTTCTCTCCGGGTACTCCGGCTTCCTCAACCACTAAAACTGTTCGCCATGATAGAGCTGAAATATTGTTGAAAGTAGCGTTAAACACCAAAAATCAAATCAAATCAATCTTAAATCATAGATGGTCTAATTGATAAATGTTCTCATTAAAATACATTGTCCATTGAACATACGTATTAACATATCACAGGAAAGAACATTATATTTTCTACTGTCGACTTGTTTTGTCTAAAATGTGCAAGAAGAATGGTCATTGAATAATTATATGCCTTTCTCATTCGGATCTGATTAACAACACAAGATGGCAATCACTGTTGAGGACAGTTTAGGATGTGAAACATGGTTATAATACAGAAATCACTGAATAAATTAAGACAATAGTCCCATAGTATTTATAATGATGTGAACTGAAAATCATTCGCAAAGAAATTTCATTTCAACGAAATATAGGTATAAATACAGTCAATTCTGTATAAGAAATGAACTAGGGGGAAATTGAAAATGTGTCCTTCATGAGCAGTTGCTATTTGTATACAGGTTGCAATTATATGCACCATTCATTAATGGGACTAATGAGGATGAGAAAATGATTTAAGGCCTATTCGTAATTGTTAATCAAAGAAAGAAAATCCCTGTGTATTTCTATCTCTGCCTGAAACATCCAGAAAACATCCTTTGCAAAGATAAATATTTATATTTTTATAATTTTTTTTTTTTAGGTAACAATGGCAACATCACGTGATATTCTGTGTGGAATATGCGAAGCTCAACATATCACAAAACATGCAGACCACTGGTGCCCAGAATGTGATGAGGGTCTATGCGCTGCCTGTGAGAACCATCACAAAATTTCAAAGGGTACTAAAAATCATGGCATCATTTCTATAGAAAATTATCAAAAATTGCCATCATGTATTTCAGAAATCGGTCATCACTGTAAAGATCATGATATGAAATACACACATTTTTGTCAATTTCATGACAAGCCATGCTGTCCAGATTGTATTTCTACAAACCACAAAGATTGTGCAGAACTCTTGTCTATTCGTGAAATTATTAAAACATCGAAAACCTCGACATTGCTTGACGATATTGAACAGAGTTTAACAAATATCAAATACAATATCGACAACGTAATAAAAAACCGGCAACAAAATCTGTCCGAAATTCGACAACAACGACAGATATTTCACGACCAGGTTAAACAGATGCGAGTTCAAATAAACTCTCATTTAGATACACTAGAACAGAATATTCTGAAAGAACTAGATGATTCCGAAGATAAAATCAAGTCAAAAATAGATAATCTATTAAAACAACTTTCTGAGGAGTCAAAGACCGTAGAGGGAATACAAAGTAACATAACAGCTATCAAAGAGTATGCCTCAGACCTACAAACCTTTCTAGGAAGTAAGGCGATCGAAGAAGAGGTAAAGAAAGAAGAGAAGTACATAATGGCTTTATCTGAAGATGGATGTCTACAACAACATAGCTTAAAATGCAGGATTTATTACAAGATAAAGGGTATATTGTCGACTATGACATCGTTTGGATCCGTTTCTATAGAAACAAGTCCTCCATCAGTTGTTATCGGGGCAATGAAGGCTAAACAGGCACAGATTATGTCTGTTATACAACCTCCGTCTGTAAAGTCAATCAATGATATTAAATTTACTTTACAAAATAAATTTAATATTCCGAAAGGAAAGAATACGATCTGTATAGCAGGATGTATCGTGTGCCCGAATGGTAAAATTATATTGGTGGACCGTGGCAACCTTAGACTCGTTATCCTTAATGATGACGGTACATTAGATAAGGAAATATCCTGTTCACTGGGTCACCCGTTTGATGTTGCATATCTAGATGACAGAACTGTCGCTGTGTCAACATATAATGGCATAGAGATAATAAACATTGACACTAAAAAAACAGAAAGACATATTAACACTGGTGAATGGTGTTATGGAATAACGTATCACAATGGAGTATTATTATGGTGTGAAAAAAAGAGGGGCATAGTAATGATGAAGCTATCTGATGATAGAATTACTACTCTAGTTAAACAAAGTAACTTGTCGTCTAACTCCTATATAACAACATGTGGAGAGAAGATATATCAAACAAACCATAACACTAACACCGTCACATGCTACACGATAAAGGGTGATAAGTTGTGGGAATTTAAAGACGAATCCGTGATAAGTGATCCACGGGGTGTAACCATAGATAATAATTACAATGTTTACGTGGTGATATGGAAGTCCGGCAGTGTTGTAGTGCTAGAACCAGATGGTAGTCAAGGCCGTCAAATTCTTGGTTGTGATGATGGATTGACAGCTGCGAGAGGAATATATTTTGACAAATCTAAAAACAGTTTGATAGTTGCAAACTTCTTTGGACCTTGTTTCCTATATCAGACGTGTTAAATTTTCTTTTAGTGGTTTTGATAAATACATTATCCTTAATATATTAAAATATTCAATATTGTGAAAATAACAATTGTGTTGGAAATTTGACCTTTAAACGAATTTTCTGACCGATTTTCGTAAATTTAAAATTAGCTGACAACTATAGCTGTGCACTGAGTTATGTCATCGGGCCAAGTCAGAACTCGCTGCATGGTGTGGGTTTCCAATGAACTTAATTCTAAACAATAATCTGAAGTTCTGCATCATTCAAGTCTTGTTCAAGATGGTTATAAGTACACAGCCAAATCATCGTCATATACTATATTAAACCAATTGGAAAACCATGGAAACTGAAAAAGTGAAAGAACCACAAATGAGTTTCAAACATCATAAATATTGCAAAATCAAACAAATTCATTGTTTTTCTATTTTTCTTTCATGCCACATCCAACCTATTTGTTCTTCACGACTACTGAAATAAATTTGCTGAACATGATAGAAAAAAAATAAGTGAAATGACAAAATCATTCAATACTAGTATTTGGAATAAATCACACACAGGAACAAATCTTTTTCTTTGCTTTCATCGGATTTGTTAAATATACAACTGTCTATACACAACTGACACATGAATAAATGAGGCAAAATTCTTCAGTGCTTGGGATACATCACCCCCTCTCCTAACACCTTTGCAAAAAAAAAATCCTTAATGGAACCGAAACTGAAACACAAAATAAATATAAAAAAAACATATTAAACAAATATTTTTTCAACATTTTCTACAGAAGTGTCAACTTTTTATATATGCAGATTTTTGTGTGTTTTTATTTCAACATATATAAATAACATATTCAAATAAACTAAAGTTGGCATATCTGATTTTTAGAAAAATTTCGATTGCAGGTAGGACATGCTGTCGTTACATGCTTAACATGTTTGGCCAAAACACTAGCATGTGATAACTCAAATGAACACATTTTGATTTGTTTTAAATAGTTGTAGGACATTTCAAAATTAAGGAAGTCTGTTCAATAGTTTTACAAATGCTTTCATGTAACCACCTGGTAAATGATTTTTAAATAGTTAAGTACTAAGTTTTCGAAGGGAGAGAAACAACACTTGTAAATGTGTTTGTACAATGCCATCATATTCAGACCGTTCTAATAAACACTTGTAAATATGACCCTCTACGATATAGGTATCTTCACCAAAAGGCAGTAATTGTCCTTTCATAAAATCTTCAGTGTTTTCTTATGCATCATTAAAAAAGTTTGGAAGTTGTAGATATTTGGTGTTCATATCTATGATGCTCACAGATTTGTCTTCAAGAATATGCCAAAGTGGACATGTAACAAATTTGCAAATCAAAGCTAAATCCTTAACACCTGCAACAAATTCTGGTGTTTTTAAATCGTGTAAAATAGACTTTAAAAGCCGGTTTGATTCTCCATAAGATTTTAAGAACAGTTTTAACTAAGATATTAAATCGAGATACCCGATATAGTTTAAGGGGTAATGCATGGAGTTTGTTTTTCTTTAAGAAATCTTTTATGAATTCATGGAATGGTCCTTGGCAACCCGATTTCTCATCTGCACCTGATCCAGAAGAAAATGTTTTAATGCTGTTCGTACAAGCCTGTAAGTTCCTGGTTCACTCCCTTTTAATTTCTCTTGGTCAAAAATCGGACCTGCGCCATTGAAAATACACTTTTCTACTTCAGTAATGGATGACTGAGCAGCGACGGCAAAATTAACCAAAGAATGTAAGCCACAGAAAAAATTGCACAAATTTTCCACAGAACTTTTTCATGCTCAGAAAAAGTATCAAAATTAGCATATACTAAGGGCAAAATTTCAGCCCGATATGATTGTAAATGGTCATTAAATTTTACCTCAGTAGCAGCACGATCTGCCAACGTGGCTGATATGTTCTTAAGTATATCTTTAGAAACACTTATCAACTGAATCACTTACTTCGTTTAAGTCTTGCAGTATTTCCTCTAACACCTTTAAAGTGTCTTCGGCTCACTTTGTTTCGATATCCCGTAATCCTAAAACTCACAAATGTCCTTTACTGTCGAAGCGTAGCCCATATATTTATTACACAATTTTGACGTTTCATCGGTCATTAGTGTTGTGTAATTTTCTGCAGAAAATACGTCAGCAAGATGCGTCTGTGATAAATATAATCGCTGTAAATTCATTTCTAAAATAGTTGACTTAGATGGCATTTTATTAGGCTGAACATTTACCATACTAAGTACACTTTTAATAACAATATTAACTTTTGCAGCACTAACGTTGTGCTGTAAAAGTTCACAATACACTGTTTTAAGCCATTGGTGTATTTTCGGCTTTTAACATCAAAGACGGTTAATGTTCTCTGAGCCTTATCTATATCATTCACTATTCCTTCCAGATAATTACAATGATCTCCTGTACTTGGCGATCCCAATACTGGTATAACAGTATTGTTAAGAATACTGGAATAAAATTTTATTCCAGTATTGTATTCCAGTATTCTACCAGTATTGTCCTTTTTTATAATTTATTTCAGTATTGTCTTCCAGTATTGTTAACTTGTTTTGGTATTTTTTTTACTTGTGTATTGGTAATATTTTCTGGCATCTGATATACAATATACATACCTGTTAACCCTCCCGCATTTCGCGGGAGACTCCCGCTTTTGAGCTCGGCCTCCCGCAAAGAATGTGCCTCCCGAGCGGGAGACTAAAAACTCCCGCTTTGAAATACTTCTCCCACATTATCTCCCGCGACCATAAATTTGATTAAAATCGAAAAATTGGACGCCATTTTTGTTGTTTTTATCAGCTGGGTTATTAAAACGTTTGCGTGAATCAGCTGATTGTTACTCGGAATTCTCTCGGTTTTTACTAGAAACGCCGATAATGTAAGTTGTTTACAATATCGAATGGATAGCTACACGAATCAAAGTTATGGAAAAAGAAAATTTGAAGGCGAATATCGTTCAATTACTTACTTAAATACGAAAAAAACTTAAAAAAAAATACAATTCAACTATGTCACAATCAAGGAGACGTTGGAATTCAGGACCTAGCACCCTTTCTTCAAAGAAAAAGAAACATTATTGCAAATTATTGGAGGACTGGAGAAAATTATACGATCGGGTGCAGCCTACTTCTTTAGGGAATGATATGGCATTTTGCAAACTTTGTTCTACAAATTTTAGTGTCAGCCATGGTGGTGTATATGATATTAAAAGACATGCTGATGGAGATTCACACAAAAAAGCAGTTGCTTCAACAAGGAAATCAACCAATCTTAAAAATGCAGACCCAGAGAGAATTTTTTCTATGTTAAAAAGAATCCAGACAGATATGAGATCTGAGTTGAACAATATATTATATATTGGGAATTTTGTTTGTTATCAATGAAAATGAAAACGAAGAGAACTTTTATACAGCTTTAATTATTATTATGTATCTTCACTAATAATGAAAACAAAGCACATGTAAGAAAATTAAGCACTAATAAGTATGTATCTAATTGGCCATCATGGATAGTCTAAGATCATTTGTTGTTTTCATTGGTAGTTGGCTGTGTTCACTTAGTATGTCAGCTGTTGCCCTGTTCTCTGTAATTTTCTGCTGTAGTTGTTTCTTCTTGAGTGACAGTATATACTTCAAAGATGTTCTAATGGAAAGTGCCATCTCAATGTTAGGGTCGTCTAAAATGTCATCATCTTCTTCAGTCTGCTCTTGCTCATTTTCTATGTGTACCCTCTTTCTGTATTGGTATTCTCCAATATTCACAAAGCAATAAAAAGCATAAGTATATGACCCTGTCAAACTTTGATAATTTATACCAGTATTGTACTAGTATTGTATTTATTTTTGAAAAAATTAACAATACTGGTATAAAATTGTATTCCAGTATTGTTAACAATACTGTTATACCAGTATTGGGATCGTCAAGTACAGGAGATCCTTACAATGTATCTTTAAGTCAGAAATTTCTTTATCTTTTTCCTTTAACGACTTTTTAAGTTCGTTTATAATTTTATCTTTTCCATGACAACATTTAATTTGTTTCTCCTTGGGCGACATGTTTGTCTCAATAATTATAACTTTTGCACTTACATATTCCTCCCTAGCCTTTGTTCTTTTCAAATTTAACTTGCATTTGCTTAATTTATTTTCAGTTGATTCAAGTTTATCAAAGGATTCGCCAAGTTTTTCATTTAAATCTGAAACCTCTAACTCCGCTTTGTTAAGTAATAAGGATTTCTGTCTAAAATCATCATGTATGGTTACACTTTTTGTACTTGAAACTTTGGACACACGTAAACATAATTTGGCTTTTGGCATCTGAAACGAATTTGACAAAACCGTATCAAAGTTACACTTTCTATTCGCTCTGTTAAGTGTTTTTTGTAAATTTTTCTGGTGAATACTTCTATGGTATGACATCTCTGTCGGTTTATTTCCTACATGATCATTTTTTTTTCTTTTAACCAATCAAGGCAATTTACTTTGCCATGTACTTTTATAAATTATAAACATCTGCATTCGATATACGTTCTTCATCTAAGGCAGCCATATTTGAATTTAACTTGTTGTCGTACCAGTGTGACTATTTAAAGCATATTGTAATCCTGTTTTCTTCTATCCTCTGAATTTCTAGTTTTAGCCTTTCTATTACTGATTTTAGCTTTTGATTTTCTTCTTTTAATTGTTTATTTTCGTTTCTGCGCTTGCACATGCTGAATTGAAACTCATAGTTGGCCCGTCAACAAAAATTTGGGTGCTTAAGATCGGCACAGTTATGATTGTTTTAAGTTCTTTTGATATTTTCTAATATAATGCAGTTGTACATGATCCTGTGGTTGTGTTCAGTTCATTAACTTGATTAATACATACCTCTGTACAAGGACTTTCTTTAAAACAAAGTACATACAACTTAACGTACATGTAACATTTACATAATTACACAACTTATTACATGTACCCGGAAGCTTTATCCATATTTTTGCAAAAACATAGTTGTTTATGAACATGTATGTCAAAATGGCTTCTTATGTTTATCGTTCATCCGAAAAACCCTCAATATTAATGCTATTCGTAAAACTTTAACCTAATATTAGCCAAAGACATAAATTACATAGGATCACTTTCAGAAGAGAAAAAAGAAGACTTACTGACAGCTGTTGTTACTAACTATTGTAAACCAAGCGGTTACATCCTGACTGTCCCACTTTTTGAAATTCATTAGTTCTGATTGACACACATACGTTTTCCATACTAATGTAATTGCTGAATAAACAGACTTAATCCTGTTTACATAAAAGATTAAAATTAACTTTAAAGAAAAGAAAACAAAATTAATAATTTATTTAATTTATTTATAAATTTATACTTTTTCCCCCTTTTATCCTATTTAATATATTTTGAGGGTAAATAATTCATATAAAAGTATAAAAATATATATATATATATTTTTTTTAAATGTCTGTTGAAATTAACGACTTCAATTTATTATATTATTGAGTTGATGATGCTAGGTGAACATTGTTTATCATGAGAGAAAATAAATGTTTACCTTTTTATACCTTTAATTTTAGTAAGTGGGACAATTCCTCTTGACAAAATACAAATGTTGCTGTGAAAACTTTCCCTCTTTGTCGAGGAAAGTATGCAAAAAACTTTGTATAACTATATATGCATTATATTGAAAAGAAAACAAGTTCAACAAACAAGAAAGTCAGACAATCGATAATTGAAAATGTGATAGAGCGTATAGTAATGGCACCAAATATCAAGAACATGCAGTTTGCAGCTGTCGAGAAAAGTGGGACGAAAAATTGTGTGACAGACGAACGGACAAACAGAGGTGTAAACCAGTACAAGCCCTCCTTCAGAGCGAGAATATAAATATGAACTCACCTTGACAGAGGTAGGAGTAAGCTTTGTCTTTGGTGCTGGCTTTCGAGTACATGCATCTTCTGAGGAAAACATTTCGTCCAGAATACGAGACATATTTCAAATGATCATGTAAATTCTATACTAAAACAAATAGCGTCATAATGCACAGTCCATAAATACTTGTGTAGGGTCTTTGGCGTGTAAAATCTAACCACAACCTGGAAGAAAAGATGTTTTTAATGAGGCTTATTTATTGGTGATGTATAAGTGTAGCAAAGGCAAAATGATATACTCCACATATAATTAATAATAATTAATGTTAATTGTTAGTAGAAACAAATCCAATTACAACGTACAATTTAATTTTGGTAGAAATTCACACAATTTAAAAAGAAAACAAACATTTCATTGACATACCATTAACATATCTATAAATCATCCAATTCACCACAGAAACTAACTTACTGGAGATATATCAATCCAATTTCATGGTTTTAACATTCAGACACTATATTTTAATGCTTAGGTAAACTGTAATTCGTTTAATTTATTGCAAGTGCTTTTTGAACTCAAAATTTCCAAACCGAAGTAGTTATTTGACGAAGAAAAAAAATGGGGTCATGGAATTCTCTCTTGCGCTGAAATGCGCTGCACACCAGTCACCTAATGTAAGATTACTTGTACAATTTATACACTAATTAATTACTGTTTTCAATTGCTAGTAAATTTTTTTCATATTTTCTGTGTTTTGGGAATGTCTCAAAATTACCAATTTTCCAACAAAAAATTCGAATGGTAAATCAAAACCATTTGTAGCTCTGCAGATATCGTCTGCAAGCCATGCTTCTCATCTTTCTTTTGAAATTCACGTTTTAAACGAGATCACAAATAATAGCCAATCAAAAGTAGTTTTAGTAAAGGTATCACGGCATAAACACCAAGATGACGGCGGCCATTTGAACGTTACAAATGTTTCTGCTATCACATCAAACAACTCGTTTTCCTCTGTAAATAAGACTGAAACGGTAAAATTTGTTATATTCGAGTACTTTAATTTATTTTCTTTCCATTGATACTAACCAAACAGAAAATAGGAACAGCAAAATTTAATAAACCACATCTTTATCAACTATTGAATTTGCACTGAGTCAGAAGGTAAATTACCGATAGTATTTGTCCGGTGACCTCCCTACATTAAGTTCAGATGGCGAGATATCGTAAGTCGAGTGAACAGGTGAAAATAGATAGTTCTGTTCCCGTTATTGTAGATTCTCATCCATGGGTAAAATAACGGTAAATCAAATACACAGAGGCCTCGATCTTAAACTGGAAATTCATGTAAATAGCTGACACCATTGACAGGAACGATCATCTGTGAAAAAATGTTCGGATCCATAGGCATAGGGGACCAACCAGGAAACACTGCAATAACATGCAATTTGTATTTTAATATCGCCCCAATTGAAAATTTAAAAAGAGCTAATGACTGGTCATGCTAATGCCTCGAATGGCTGAAGTTTAATGGGTTAGTACTATGACATGTACATGTTTGACCACTAAATAAAATATATTTATATTTGACATAGTAAAATAATACTGATTGTATATCAAGTAATAAATAATCTTGTGAAAAAGAGCAGATACATACATTAATTCCACCTTATATCAAAATGCTGTCTACTGATTGGGCGATGAAAGGGGTATTTTTTTTTACCACTTCTTAGTTTTTGTTTGTTTATTTTTTTAGCTTTTCCGCCATTATAGTAGTATTTGCCGAAATATTCCACGGTACTATAGGCAAATACCCCGCTTGAGAATAAATCCCTTCTTTAAATAGTTTATGACGTCACGGATGTTATTCGAATTACTCGGGTTTCTTCTTTCAACCAACGCTAGAGCAAAGAAAATGACGACAGTGTCAGCCGTTATGTTTGAAATCGTTGAAATGTATATATTTCAAATTCATTTGCATTATTTATTTTTTGCATGGTGTATGTTATAAAGCAAAACCTTGATTTATTTTATGTTTCAGTTTGTTCCAGAATTTATACACTTCTTTGAAAAGATTTTTCCTGTTTTCGTAGATTGATCTTAGTCTCAGTTGAAAATCAAATGATCGAGTATGTCACTGTTTTACTTGCTGTTAAATATTCGGCGGAATTAAACAAATATATCCTGTTAGTGAGGGTTATTTGCGAAAAATACCGGTTTCGAGGACA
>MJUT01062743.1:72561-90906 GCA_002080005.1 Gigantidas platifrons | reverse complement strand
AAATCGGTTCCTCTAACACACAATTACATGTAGATAAGGGGAAAATCGGTTCCTCTAACACACAATTACATGTAGATAAGAGGAAAATCGGTTCCTCTAACACATAATGACATGTAGATAAGGGGAAAATCGGTGCCTCTAACACACAATTACATGTAGATAAGGGATAAATCGGTGCCTCTAACACACAATTACATGTAGATAAGGGATAAATCGATGCCTCTAACACACAATTACATGTAGATAAGGGATAAATCGGTTCCTCTAACACACAATTACATGTAGATAAGGGGAAAATCGGTTCCTCTAACACACAATTACATGTAGATAAGAGGAAAATCGGTTCCTCTAACACATAATGACATGTAGATAAGGAGAAAATCGGTGCCTCTAACACACAATTACATGTAGATAAGGGATAAATCGGTGCCTCTAACACACAATTACATGTAGATAAGGGATAAATCGGTGCCTCTAACACACAATTACATGTAGATAAGGGGAAAATCGATGCCTCTAGCACAAAATTACATGTAGATAAGGGATTAATCGGTTCCTCTAACACACAATTACATGTAGATAAGGGGAAAATTGATGCCTCTAATACACAATTACATGTAGATAAGGGATAAATCGGTTCCTCTAACACACAATTACATGTAGATAAGGGATAAATCGGTTCCTCTAACACACAATTACATGTAGATAAGGGGAAAATCGATGCCTCTAACGCACAATTACATGTAGATAAGGGATAAATCGGTTCCTCTAACACACAATTACATGTAGATAAGAGGAAAATCGGTGCCTCTAACACACAATTACATGTAGATAAGGGATAAATCGATGCCTCTAACACATAATTACATGTAGATAAGGGATAAATCGATGCCTCTAACACATAATTACATGTAGATAAGAGGAAAATCGGTGCCTCTAGCACACAATCACATGTAGATAAGGGATAAATCGATGCCTCTAACACATAATTACATGTAGATAAGAGGAAAATCGGTGCCTCTAGCACACAATTACATGTAGATAAGGGATAAATCGATGCCTCTAACGCACAATTACATGTAGATAAGGGATAAATCGGTGCCTCTAACACATAATTACATGTAGATAAGTGATAAATCGGTGCCTCTAGCACATAATTACATGTAGATAAGAGGAAAATCGGTGCCTCTAACACACAATTACATGTAGATAAGAGGAAAATCGGTGCCTCTAGAACACAATTACATGACCGCTCACTATTCTGGCTTGTTACAGGCTCAGCGAAAACAAAATTGATTCAATATAGTTTGTTTTACCAATTGTGTAACTAACTAAACAATTCAACTTATTAAATACTTTAATGTGGTATTTTCCCCATTTCATTAATACATGTTAAATTAATTTCCCTTATAGTCTATCCATAAGTCAACCTTAATCTGCCACTAGTCAATAAAATATTCAATCTCAGAACATTTTCTGTTGTCGTAAAGAATGTAATTTAGCAATAATAGTTGTCCGACATTTTATTGTCGTAATCTATACGGAACTTCCGCCCGTATTCCGATGTCGCACATGTTTATGGTATACGTTTGTGAATCTATGCAAAATGAAATAAGGAGACACAAAGACGAAAATTTCCTCCATTAGAGAACAAGTTTTAATATGTATATGGGAAGGCTACAATAAAGAACTAGATTTGATTTGTTAAATTGTTTGATATGGAAGGTCAAGACTTTCTTTGCTTTCTGGAAGTTCGCGGGTTCAAAGTCGAGATTTAGTTATGAAGAAGATAAATGCATTTAGCGTAACAGAATTGAGACTTAATTACCAAATTAATTATTTGCCAGTTTCATTTGAAACCCTTCTACAACATCATAGTTAATACACGGTTTTTAGTGTAATTGTTGTTGCTCAATATTTAGTATTTAGCAATTGTGTTTCTTTTGCTTTTCTATGTAGTGGTTTAGTCGACCGTTGCTTCTTTTTGTCCCTTTTTCCGTTCGGTCATTGCATTGTCTGTCCTTTGATACACTTCCTTTCGTGTCTTGCAACAAGTTTTGACTGCAGTTTCTGAGTCAAGATACCATTAAGCGGAAAAAATTACCCTCCATAAATTATATTTACTTTGTTGAATAAAAATACAAGTCAATAACCATATTTAACATGTTAATATAGCTACTAAAAAAATGTTAAATGATAACATTCGATAGCGTTGAAATTTGGTAATTTAGTTCAATTTCGACAAAAATGTTATTTTAATAGAAGATTCAAAGTTTGTTTAGTTTATTTAGTTTCCATTTCAAGGAATCACGATAACCTTCTAAATTGAGGTAATCAACTTAAATTTATCGATGGCTTGGAATCTCAAATGACGGAGATTTGATATTTGATTCTGATGATCTGTATTTAAACAACGTTTTTTCCTAATTTTAAAGTATAAGGTTTGTGTTTCAATTTGCAGGTTACATGGCAATTAATGTGTAATGAATCAGCTGTTCATGTTACAATCAATTGCTAATTATATGGTGCAGTCCTCATCATGATGGGGTACCATGTAATTACACCAGGCTATCACGCTATAAATGCTGCTGGGAAAATCTAAATTGACTCTGAAAAGATTGCTTTGTGCCACTAGAGTACTGTCGACATTCAAGAAGTAGATAATGACAGGGGCGACAATGACATAGAATTAATACTTAAATATACAGAAGAAGAGCAAAGTTAATCTATTGTAACGCCAGTGGTATTATTGCATCTGAAGAAAAGAAATTATCACATTGCAAAATGCAAGTGTGCGGAAATTTGGAAATAGCAGAAACT
Organism: Gigantidas platifrons; assembly: GCA_002080005.1. Lineage (NCBI taxonomy): Eukaryota > Metazoa > Mollusca > Bivalvia > Mytilida > Modiolidae > Gigantidas > Gigantidas platifrons. The sequence continues at coordinate 88,086 of MJUT01062743.1, read as the reverse complement.
GCTGGTTTAGTTTGTAGATCGAATAAAGGGTACTGCTGATTCCAATTTTATATTTGTATTTAAAAAAAGTCAAAATTGAAGTCAGAATGGTTAATAGATCATCATTATCATCATAATTATCGTGATGAGGTCGACAGTGAGGATCCACAGATGAGTTTGTAATCACTACCCTCCATTCATTCACTTTTTGTCAACTGTATCAGTGTGTCGCATGACCTGAAACCATTCTTAGATGTCGACCTACCCATGCATCCTTTGTCTGCCACTCCATCTTCGTCCCATTACTGTCCCATGCCAGATTGTCTTCGCAAGCTCTTCTGAACATGCGATTTGTCCATACCATCTTAACTTACGTCTTTTCACTATGGACAAGAGGTCGTTGTGGTGTTCGTTGGTTTACCTGATTATGTTCCGCACGTCGTCATTAGTAATGTCTTCCTTGTAGGTGTTAATTATTCTTATATGCTGACTTTCAAAAAAAGACACATCGTTTGTGTCTGTCCCAAGCCAGGAACTGGATGTCCTATGTCATATGTCGTTGTCGTTTCTTGTGTTCAGTAGCTGAATAAAGGTGAGATGTGAGTTTTTGTTGTTGTTGTTGGTTGCTCGTCATTGTTTAAATTTTCTTTTGATAACACAAACAAATGCAACGTCTAATATACTTCATTACTACTGCAAATATTTATCCTAGATAATAATTAAATCAAAGACTCATTATTGTACTCTTGTCACGACTGTAATTAAGTCTTTCAATGTCATAATACTGAGCACTTAAAATGCAACTGGGAAATTACACAATTAAAACATGAGAAAATTAAACTGCATTCATTGTTTTAGAAATTAAACGGCTTACTTAATTACTTAATTGATTCGTTCACAATTCCAGTACCTCGACTGACTGAAGATATGGTTCCAATATATTGTAAAAAAAAAAGTATAGAGATACCAATGGGGTATCATAGGCTGTATATGGAGGACAGACATCATAAATGCCCAACGAAAAAGTACAAAAGAGAAACAATTAATCTAGAAAACTCTCCACAGATATCAAAACACATGTAGCGCACGTAAAACTGGAGTGAACATGATAAATGTTCTAATTTATGCTTTGATTATTGGTGCGGGGGATTAGGTCCACTCACATTTCACAAAAACTGCAACGCCTTCCAGAGCGCAAGGCGCTATTGTAGGGTTCATATTGGTATATTTCTTATTGTTTTCTTTGCATTGTAACTGCGAATATATATTCCGTGGCAAGTACTCATTGTTCCTCCTCATGGCCGAAGGTTATACATTAGTCACGTGGGTTTGAGTCCCATTATTCATTTCAATTGATCAGGTTTTACAACGATAGCTAATGCCGAGGATTGCACCGATCAGTACATGTGAAAACCACTTACATGACCGCATCATTTCACAAAGAGGGGAGATTTGAACTCAACAAATAGCTTAAACCAGCCACTTTTGTTTTATTGAAGTGCATGTTCCAAGCTATCACGTATATGAGTGTGTTTTCCCCTTGCTTCCACGATTTGCTATTGAATTTTATACAACCATATACTGTTAGTGAGGGTTAGTCAGCGGCGATTGAAATTCGCCTGTCCTCGAAACCGGTATTTGTCGCAAATTACCTTCACTAGCGAGACCTATTTGTTTAATTCCGCCGAATATTTAACAGCCAGTAAAACAGTGGCATGCAATCGGCATTGTAGATTTGAGCCAAAGAACCTTTCAGTGTGTTTTTTTTAACAGTACGGCTGTACGGCTGACACTGTCGTCTGCCATTTTTATTTACGCTATCGTTGGTTGAAAGAAGCAATCCGAGTAATTCGGTATTACATCCGTGACGTCATAAACTATTTAAAGTAGGAATTTTCCCTCAAGCGGGGTATTTGCCGAGTACTGCACGCAATACGGAATTCCCAAGAACAAATGCCACTGCGATGGGGAAAAGTGGAAAAAACTAAGAATTAGTAAAAAAAAAAAAATATCCCTTTTATCAATAAATCAGAAGGCAGCATTCATGTATAACTGTTCTGAAATATTTGTCTTGAAGTTCATCCTCCAATATGTACAGTACTAACAGTACAACAGTAAACTCTGCCTTTTAAATCATATTTTGATGTTGTAAGCTTATTGTATGATGTCTCATATCTGATTGGTTATACTGCCAGTATATATAACTGATAAAATACTTGGAGGGATCCTTGTGACAGTTGCATTGTTTTATTTTGTTATTTTATTGACTGTTGATGTCTTGTTTTGTTTTGTTTTTCATTAGAAACATCGGTCGTAAGCGAGAATCGATCCGATAATTGTCTTAATAAAACAACATCTCTCGTATAATTGCTTACGTTCGGTCTTTATTTCCCCTACGTAAATGTTTGTTTAAAATGAGAAAGCTTCCGTGTTTATCCGTCTAACTCCTCATTAAGCATATTATCACATGATTCCTTTAATATTGTAAACACGTTCTTCCAGGCGAATATTGTTTTGAATGTCGACATATATACTGAATTAGGGTTAGAGAATACAAAATATCATGAAGCTACTACCTAATATATCTTTGTGCAAATCAGTGCGAGTCTTATTTAACATGCCGTTATAGTGACAACCGGAACCTTTTGACTGTAATGGAATCGGAAGGTTTGGTGCCGTAAAATATTATTCAACCCACCATTTCTTTGCAAATGTCTGTACTAAGTCAGGGCCATTACGGTTTTTCCAGTTTTCAGGTTGTTGACTGATTTTGTCTGTTTATTGATTTATGAGTTTTGCCTTTCCCTTTAGAAGATTGCTCGGTGTTCGGTAATTTTGTTATTACCCTTATTTAGTCTTGAGATGGCATAACCACCCCTAGTACTTACAGTGAGTAAGTGGTTGTTGTTTATCGCCAAATGAACAATTGGAGCATTGGTTTTAGTGACGAGATTGAGAAACTTTACACCGGACTGCAGGTATATCAATACAAAGGGGATGGGTTAAGCTAGTTCTATGTGCCCAGTAAATACGATTTTCAATCTATGCTATCCAGTACACCTCGTGACACATTTCCAGACCCAAGGCATTGTTGGCAACAAAACAAACCCAAACATACTTAATTTGTTTACACCAGTATATCGTCACAGCATAAACTGATGGAAGAAAGATGCGGTCATTTAGCGTTTGTCTCCTCTCGCATATTTATATTTATGTAGACGAAAGCGAGATATGACCGCATCCGCATGTGCTTTTACGATACATACTTTTTTCTTTATAGTTTGTTTAAAAACTACCAATCATAGTAACTTGATACTACTTTGTGAAGTATGACGCCACTGGTAGACAAGTTGAACACTACTTACTGTTTACGGTCTATAGGTATCGCTGTAATTATTGTCTTTTATAATAATATGATGTTGTAAGGTTATTTTATAACGTCTCATGTCGTATTGGTTATACTGCCAATATATATATATCTGATAAAATAATTGGGGAGATCCTTGTGACGGTTGTATTTCTTTTATTTTAATATTTCATTGGATGTTTATGATTTGTTTTGTTTTTCATTAGAAACATCAGTTGTAGAGCGATTGCTAGATAAGTTGAAAACTACTTCCTCTTTCCGGCCTCTATACATATCGCTTTACCGTGTGTAATTAAGTAGTCAAAACATGTCATATACTTATTAAACAAACTTATCTTACAATTTACTGTTAGCAAATAATGTACTCAAGCCAATCGCCGTGAGACATGGGTAACCTTACCAGATTTTGGATATCCTGTTTATGTCCTTTTTGATTTGCCAATCATTTGACTATGAATGTCCCTTATCGAGATTATTCAAGAAAAGTCCGCAATGAATTAGATATCAACTGTGGTTCCTGATATTAAGCATGTGCAAATCTTGATATATATCCATCCATTCCTAATCAAGGGGAAGGGGTTATAATCGTATTCTCAGTCATTGGTAATTATGAAATAAATGAATTTCGAGACTTAGCGAATATTTCAAGAAGATCTGAATACATAGCTTTAGCTGAACTAATTTACTAAATTAAAAAGATATGAGGAAAAACTAGATCTATGAAATACCGTATTTCTAAGCTAAAATCATGCACCTGGGAACCTCGGCGTATAGAGAAAGAACCTAGTTTATTCCAGTAACTTAAGTGCCACTTAATTTATTTCGTAAATATATATATTCTTTTAAATTAACTTTTTTGAATGACTATTACTATAAATAATCTATGTACATGTACATATAATTAATTAATTAAATTGTAACACGTCATCGATGGATAAAGTCCGGTTCGATTAGAAACGACTTACCGTACAATTGGTGGCATACCTAATTACACAAAGTGTGCTTGCAAGTGAGGTTTGTAAAAATGGAGTGTTTTCATCGCTAAGATATGGTTAGGCGAAAGCTGACTTTAGCAGAGAGCTGATAAGCTGTTGGCATGTCACAGGCGGGTTGTACCCATATATGAGGAGCGGGGCAAACGGGGTACACCATTCGGTAATTGATCGCATTCTGAAGCGCGTGCAAGTAACTAGGATGGTTGATGAAAGTCTGAGATCTGGCAGGCCCCGCACAACTACACCTAGAAATGATAGGCTAATAGACCGGTGTACTAGGAGTAATCGTTTTGCTATATCAGCTCGCATTTGATATGAATTGAATTTGGGGCGTCGTGTATCTGTAAGGACTGCCAATATACGGTCCATGAGCAGCGGAAGGCGACTCTTAAAACGGCCCCACATGTCAATAGGTCATCGGCGGGATCGATGGAATCGGTAACGTAACAATTTCCGTTGGAATATTCGTAGTTGGAAACGAGTCCATAGGTCAGACGAAAGTTGATTATTATTGCGCTCCGTGGATGACTGCGTTCGAGTCTGGCATCATAGATGCACTGCATTTCATGACGGGAACGTGATGGGTACAGAAGTGTTCTCTTGTGGTGGTGTAGCTGTCCGTGGGTGCTTTAATTTTAATTGTAAGTTAGACTTACAAAGTTATCTCAATGGTTTTGCATACCGCGACAACGTGCTTAATGCACACGTTGTTCCCCATTGGGTGACAGGTCAATCTTTATGGACGATAAGTCCATACCACAGATAGCTCACATTGAAGGAGAATCCAGGCAGCAAGAGGAGATTGACACATTTTAGTGGACTGCCATGTCCCCTTATATCAATCGAGGACTTTATTGGCTGTAAAGTGAATCAACATAGTCCACAATGTTAAAATATTGCTGAATTGACAAACGCAATTCTGGAAGAATGACGGTGATTCCCACAAGAGAGAATTCGTCGCCTAGTTCGTGGAATGAATAGGTGAGTGCGGGAGCTTTGGTGTAAATATTGCGGTTGTGCTCGCTACTGGGTAAATATGCGCGATAAGACTTCTCCATACATTCATTCAAAAGTTTTGAAAACAAAAATTGTTGAAAAGCAAAAACAAATAGACCTGTTTTGAAGTTAAGAAATATCTGTGCAATCTTCCCCTTTTTCACTTGTAATAACCAACAATGTGACTTTATAATCGGCTGCAAATACGGATCAAATTGTCGTCTCTCATCTAATCCATAATGAAATATATAATATTTTCGGGTTCAACTATCATCTTTAAAACAATATTTTTTTGACAAAATACTGGGTGACTATTAACTCTGTCGAAATGTATATTTATTATTGGATCTTAGATAAATTTGGCTATACCACCTTGGCCCTTTGGTTTTATTGCACCCAAATATTTTTCAAATTATTTGGCTCTCAAAATTTTCGATTTTGAGTGTACCTGATGAAGGTTATTCCAGAAACGCGTCATGCGCACTACATTTGTTGTCTACGTTTTTATTAGTTTAGAGAGGGAGGTAGAGATTTCAATGACATCCTTCTTAATCTACAAGGTTTGTCTTATTCAGATTTTAAATGAACTTCAAGGACATTTGTCTCGGTATCAATGAAAAGTAAATCGAGTTTAACTGAACTTTATCTTGTTTCAATATTTCGCAAATAAAAATGTTATCTGGTATATAATGATGTCAACATGGTGCCATTGTTTTTCATTTTATGTATTAGCTGCGTACGTACACATGTACTTTTATTCTACGTTGCTCTTTCTTAATCTGTGATTTCCTGTGTTGTCAATGTACGTCACTAGATTCCGCCCTCGTTGACCTCTGTCTGTATAAACTAAAACTTACAATCGTAGCTTTGAATTAGGAATTAAGAAATAAAGAACTGAAATAATGAAACACGGAACTATAATTCGGTTATCAGGAATGTGAACTAGGCATTGTAGGTGTTGGAAGAACCTTCACCAGGTACACTCAAAGTAAATAAAAAAAGTCAAATAATTTAAGTCTTTGGGAACAAGAAAATAATAAGGGCTTAAATAGGGCAGTCAGAAATGGCTAAGGTTACAAATGACGAGGGAACTGTAAATTGCATTAGTAAATATATCTAATAAACCATGTCAGTGCATTAACAATGACCAATGGGCGGACACTAAATAACATGAACATATATACATACACAATCAAGTTATACAACAAGGACGTCAAGATTAAATACACAAAATATAAAGGAGGATCAACTATCTAAAGTGAAATGAGCATTATACACAGACAGAGATAAACAAAATCCTAAGCTATCAGAAGTAAGAACCGAATAATAAACATATACACCATAAACAAAGCTGCATGTAATGATTGCAACGGGTACACAAGGTACAGGGCAAATAAACGTTAGAGAAAACCGAAGGGGCTATCTGGAATAACCAATTCAGAGACACTGACATCATTGGGTACACAAGACACAGGACAAATAAACGTTAGAGAACACTGAAGGGGAAATCAAGAATGAACAATCCATTGACACTGGTATCATTGGGTACACGAGACACAGGGCAAATAAATGTTAGAGAACATCGAAGGGGCAATCAGGAATGAACAATACAGAGACACTGGCAACATTAGGTACACGAGACACAGGACAAATAAACGTTAGAGAACATCGAAGGGGCAATCAGGAATGAACAATACAGAGACACTGGTATCATTGGGTACACGAGACACAGGGCAAATAAATGTTAGAGAACATCGAAGGGGCAATCAGGAATGCACAATACAGAGACACTGGTAACATTGGGTACACAAGACACAGGACAAATAAACGTTAGAGAACACTGAAGGGGCATTCAAGAATGGTCATTCCATTGACACTGGTATCATTGGGTACACGAGACACAGGACAAATAAACGTTAGAGAAAACTGAAGGGACAATCAAGATTGGTCATTCCATTGACACTGGCATCATTGGGTACACAAAACATTGGGCAAATAAACGTTAGAGAAAATCGAAGGGGCCATCAAGAATAGCCAATCCAGAGACACTGGCATCATTGGGTATGCAAGGCACATGGCAAATAAACGTTAGAAAAAAAATCGAACGGGCAATCAAGAATCCATTGACACTGTCATCATTTGGTACACAAGACACAGGACAAATAAATGCTAGAGAAAATCAAAGGGGCAACCAAGAATGGCCAATCCATTGGCACTGCCATCATTGGGTACATAAGACACAGGGCAAATAAACGTTAGAGAAAATCAAAGGGGTAACCGAGAATGGCCAATCCATTGGCACTGCCATCATTGGGTACACAAGACACAGGGAAAATAAACGTTAGAGAAAACTGATGGGGCAATCAAGAATGAACAATCCAGAGACACTGGCGACATTGGTCAAGCGACTCAGAATGAGCGCATTTGTACCCAGGTGTACGCGGAGAATAAGCAGTTCCGATTTCCATTAAGACACTGACCTTGTTTCTTATAGTCGATTCCAGTACAATCCCTAGAATAGCGTATGAGCTGTGTAATGTAAGAAGAGTTTGAAGATATCAAAGGGGTATTCCGAAACCGTAAATCGAAAAACAAAAGTAATTGCCAAAAGCAAACGTACAAAAGGACAAAAAACGATATGCAAAGCATACACATACACATACACATACACATACACACGTCTGTTCGTCCTTACATTGTTGATGCTGGAATATTGCCACTGATAGAAGGGTTGTTGACTATTGGAAAAGTGTAGTGATCACGTTTTTCGCAGAGTTGTATTTTTAATCTTCCCCGTTGTCGATTTCAAAATGAAGGTCAAGGTAAGAAACATTATTTTGAGTGTCAGAAGTATTCCTACCTCTAGCCTATTTGTTCATTGGTTTATTTATATTGTTTGTCCTGTTATATGTCTTCACGTTTTAGTTTGGTGTTGTGATGTCCGCTACGATTTTCAAGTATAATCAGGTTCGTCTTTACCTCCAGTTGTTTATAGGAGAGATTATGTCTTATTTATGTTATTTCTGATTGTTTACGTATTGTAGTGTCCAATACGTCTTGTCTATGAGTAATATGGCGGGTTTATCATAAGAGGTAGAACAACTGTTTTTCCACGCAGGCACATGGGTTCACGCACGGTTTTCGGTAGGGTCCGTGTTGTTCATTATTTTAGTTTTCTATGTTTGGTATTGTTTGTCTGTGTCCTGTGTCTTGTATGTACAATGTGGCCGATGTATCTTGATAGTCCCTTTAAGATTGTACCTTTGGGTTTCTCTGACGTTTATTTGAATGTATTAGTGACGGTAATTTATGCTTAACCATTAGTTCATTGGTCATACTATATCAATCCTCGTGTTTAATTTTAGCAAAACAATACGTATAATCATCATCTGTAGGGGGTTCGAATAAGACATAATTTCTCGGTGGTGTGGGGGATTGTTATATTGACCATACCAGCGGAAAATCTGAACAAATATGATTATATTTATTTCTGGCTTTTTAAACAATGTATATTTTAAGATCATGATTTATATATTACAAAATATTCATAAAACCTTGAGTGATACTATTTCAAACTTTGATAAGACCTTGATTGTATACTATTTCAAACACTTATAGCTATGGGTATGACAAAGAACTATCCTCTTTATTATATTTCACAGTTACTATATTATGGATTAATTATCAAAGCATGATCACCTGGTCAATCTATTTTCAGAGATTCCACTGATATCTTTTGAATACTGAAGAGCTTATAGCAGAATAATGTTATAAGCATTTACTATCACATGTTGGAAAACAATATGTGCATGTATGACTGTATCCTATGTTAAGACAATATGTAGGTTTGCACCAAAATGAAAATAAAAATACCACACCGTCCGTACAGTGCAAAAATACCACACCGTCCGTACAGTGCAAAAATACCACACCGTCCGTACAGTGCAAAAATCAAATATCAAAAATCGTAGAAAGAGGCAAAATCGATACTCCTATCAATGGCCACTCTCTTCTCTGTCTTGGTACAGGAATTTCAATAAATAGTTTCAAAGTGAGAAATAGAATTAATGAAACTAACGTCAATTGACACTTTGTTGTTAGTCTAACATTAGTCTTGTACCAATCTTAAAATATTCTTTAAACTTCTAATAAAATGAAAAACAGCTCTACAAAGAATATAAAGTCGAATTCACCAACTAGTTGATCTTTACTACATATCCATTTCTCAAAGTCGTATGAATCTTATCCCTTTTACGTAGATTATTTTCTTTCCCCTATCACCGACAAGACCTTTACCGGACTTGACTATGAGTAAACCGGCGGATGTCTTATTACAAACAGAAACCACTTACCCTTCAAGAGCACCTGGGTTCATCCCCGGATTTCTTATTTGTTCCGTGTGCTCATATGTTTAGTTTTCTGTGTTGTGTTTTAGTTTTGTTTGTCTTTATTCTGTATGTGCCTATCGATACCAGGTATTCAGGTATTGCTTGCTAACAATTTAGACAATCTGTTGATACAACTAGTAGCTTAAACTAGCAATGATTAAATTAGTACTTTTATATTTCATTGTTATCAAATTAATATATACATGTATGTTCAATATTTGAACGCCCAGGTGGCTAAATGAGTTAGGTAGTTGGATTACTTAACAACTCATACAAGCCTATCACCAATATGGCGTGGGTTCGAGACCGGATTTGTAAATTACAGAAAAGTGTGCACTCGACTCGCAGCCGCAAGTGATAAAGTTTACCAGTTGCTTGCCCATGGTCGGTGGTTTTCTCCGGCTTCTTCCATCACTAAAACTGGTCGCCGCGATATAGCTGAAATATTGCTGAAAGTGGCGTTAAACACAATAAAATCAATCAATCAGTCAATCATTATTTGATTCCAACAGTTTGATGAGCTATTTTTTCTGGTCTCCCATGAAGACTATAAATTGACCTAGATGTGCATGACTAATTGATATTAAATCTGTTAGAAGTATCAGTTATGCTATTTTAACCGACATATTTTAATTTCCGATCTAGTAATAAGTTAACTACTAGCATTTATTCACCCTGCTATTGTTCTGTCCACGTTTATGTTTTCATTCATATTTGTGAGAGCGTGTGGTCATTTTGAATGGGAGTAAATATGCTCATGTCCTCCATCGTTTGTTGATATCCGTATTGTCGTTGGAGATCCAGTCAGTAAGAGGGAAGAGCTGCGTATAGTGGGTTGGGGCGAGAGGTGTTTGGTCGTTTTGTTAATTTTGGTGGAATTTTTAACCGTCATTGTTCAAACTTTCTCTTTGTTATTCAACGATGTCAACAACATCTATGGCGGTGCATTTACGCGAGCGGCTGAACAACAAATTGAGGTATGTTGTTTTTGCGAAAGCTACCGGTTATTCTGAATTTATCGCAGATTAGGCGAAATATTTAAGTTGAAAAGTTTGAATATACCAAAAATGTAATGAGACACCATAAATCAAAGAAGGACAGAGGATATTAGGGTAAACAGAAACAGGACAAGCGAACTACCAATGATCTACAAAATACTACACATCAACTAATTTGTATTTTAAGTAAAATATAAACTTAGAAAATAAAACTTTGATATTTTATTTATTGCACACGACCCAATTCGAGAATAACGTTTATCAGGCAGGCTCTAATTGGCAAGATTGGAAAGCCAAAATAATGTACAAATCTGTTAAGTAAGACAAACGAGCATAAAATAGATAGAAAACATGTATGTCATTATCCAAAGACGAAGCACCCTTTCCCGTCACGTATTAACTGAGGACATATGTACCAGATTCGTCCCAAAGTTCACAAAACACATTTGTACATTATATAATTAATGTCTTATAATTATAAAACACATTAAGATTGCTCACAACACAATCATAAAGGACTTCATATTTCATCGACTTGCATGCATATTATTATCTGTTGTTTTCCATAAAAAATAAACCACTCAAACATTTTTATATTTATACAATAAATACCCCAACCATTTTCTTTTAAGGAATGCATCAATAAATATCCCGGATGTAAATCTAAAACAACAATGAAACTGATTCCCTGTATAATTACAGACTGTTAATGCATTGTAAGTATTGTTACAAAATTACTACAAATAATAACAACAGGAAATAATAAAGTAAACGAAAACTATCGTATTTCATCCAATTTATTGGTCTACTTACACAAATGATTGTAAAAGGCTCCAGACCTTGAAAAGAATATGAATAACATCGTATAAATACAAACTTTGCTTGCGTATAAAGGTATGTAGTTAATACCATTTTATTATAATATTTGCAGTGCAGTATGTTGCGGGTTCGAGCGCGGTCGAATCAAACCAAAGACAGTAAAATTGGTATTTGTTGCTTCTACGCTAAGCATGCAGCATTAAGGAGAAAGAGCAAAGACTGGTTTGCTCGTAATCAGAATAATGTGTCCGAGTGGAGGAACATGTCTACTCGCGGACTGTTGTTGCAGTGAGCGAACACTATAAAAATCCAACTCAGTGTGTTGGTCTAGTACAAAGCGGACCTAATCATCATCTCATTGAAAACAAGGGCAACGCAAAGCGTGGCATATCCCCTCTCCTAAAAAATTGGCCCAGTTATCTTGACCTTTGACCTATGACCTTGAAAATCAATAGGATTCCAGATCTTCGTAAGGACTAAGTATGTACCAAGCTTGGTTAAAATCCATTGAAGGATGTCGATTCTAGAGTGTTCACAAGGATGTTAAGCGGTAAAACTGTAACCCGGTGACCTTGACCTTTGACCTATGACCTTGAAAATCAATAGGATTCCAGAATCTCTTAAGGACTAAGTATGTACCAAGTTTGGTTGAAATCCATTGAAAGATGTTGATTCTAGAGTGTTCACAAGGATGTTACGCAGTACAAATGTGATCCGGTGACCTTGACCTTTGACCTATGACCTTGAAAATCAATAGGGTTCAAGATTCTCTTAAGGACTTAGTATATGCCAAGTTTGTTTAAAATCCATTGAAGGATGTTGATTCTAGAATGTTCACAAGGATGTTACGGAAGGAAGGAAGGACGGACGGTAGCGTTACTATATCCCTTCGCAACTTCGTTGGCGAGGGGATAATTAACTTGTCGAAGCCATAATATAGCTCACAAATTGCTGAATTGGCGTTAAACAGCAATCACTCACTCACTCTAATATTGACATTACACGATGTGATTAGCACTGATAACTGTACCGGAGTTCAGTACAAATAACTGCCAATTACGTCACATGGTGGTGGAGAGAGGATGTTTCCCGTATAGGAACTCTCAGGTTACTATAGGAAAGCATGGGCGTGAAGCATAATAGGTGCCGTGTTTGGAGATTGCCATTCTATGTGTATTTTAAGACCACTTTTGTAAATTTCGGAATTTAGTAGACACATCGTAGCAGCCACAAAAGGCTATTGTTGTCGTGCCTACCCAAATCTCTTCTCCAGTGGCAGTCACGTGTTATCCCATCTAATCCCAAAAACATGATGAACTGCAATATTCGTTGTCAGTGGATATCCACAAATAAATAAAACTCTTACTTTTTTAAATAAGGTTGTCAGTTTTAACAATTGTTTACCATGTGACGTAATTGTAAAGAAGATTGTGTATCGATTGTACCTTGATTAACATTGTACTTTAGACTTTTCCTAAATTCTAGTTAACAACATGTCACTTTGAATAATTGTTTGTGTAGTCAAATTACATGTCGGCACGTATTTAGTTATTTATTGTGATGTCCGCGTAAAAATGATGTTCGAGACGTCTTAACTCCTACTTGTTTTGTAGTTGATATTTTATTTGTGTTAGTTGTCCAACATGATTTCCATATCAGATGATGTTTGTGCCTTTTATAGTTACACGACGGGTGTCACTATTGGAGAAGGGACTAACTATCCTTCCGGAGCACATGAGTTCACTTCCGGTTTTTAGTTCGGTTCTTGTTGCTTGATCTTTAGTTTTTTATCGTAGATCAGTGTTTGTCCTTTTGTCCATTTTTCTTTTGGACATTGTATTGTCCATCCGATTTACGGTCTCTGATTACCCCTCTGGTATCTCCAACGTAATTGCACGTGATTCATGTCTATAAATAAACAATGTGATTACATGTTTGTTTTGTGATTATTATGTCATTGTTTAATTGATTGATCAATGGTTACGTAATATCCAGCGACAAATATATTTCAGGACGAGAACATTCAATGTTATTGGTGGTATATTTGGCATTTGACGAAATTATAAATTATCACCATATTTGAATGCAATAGAAGTTCTTTATGCTTTTTTTCTCGAATCTTTTGTGATGTTCAGTTAATATTGCAATTATCACATTTGGAAAGATCTGTAGATTCTTTTCTATAACGATAAACATATAAAGTAGAATCAACCTTGCTTACCCGGAAACAACAAGAAGAGGTTGAAGGTAACAAAGGGGTGATCAGAATCCTCAAATCGAACAACAGCCAACACAATGGCCAAAAGAAAAAGGACAAAGGGACTAACATCGATCTACAAAACCCTACACAGAAAATTAAAGATTGATAATTCTGTCAGGTTTTTGCTTAGAAATGCAGTAAAACATGCATATATGATATGGTTACCTCTATTAAACAGTCATCTGTATTAAAATATCACATTTTTTTTGTCTTGTAATAGACAATGTCATATGAATTGAATCTCTTTTAAGATGTCACCTGTCTTACAATGCCTTATTTTCTTTGTCCCATATGTGACTTCTTAAAACAGGTTTTTCTGTGCATAGAATTATGTGAATAAATGTAGCTCTATATTAGAGCAAGCTGTTTTGGGCTTTTTACTATTTTTAAAAAGCAAGTACTGGTTTCTAATTAAAATCGATTTTAAAACATAGAACCATTTAAGGTTGATATATGTATGTTAACATCATTCAATATCACGTGGAGTCTTTAAAGAATATAAGTTTATTTTTCTTTTTAATACTTGTAGAAAAAAACTCAGCACCAGTTTGTCTTCCAATATACTTTAAGAAGAGTTTGAAGATACCAAAGAGGCAATCAGAACCCGTATAGCGAAGAAGAACAGACAACACAATGGCCAAAAGAAAAAGTACAAAAGGACAAACAACGATCGACAAAATATACACATAAAACTAAAGATCGAGTAAAACAAACCACTAAAAACGGGGGGTGAACTCATGTGCTCCGGAAGGGTAGGCAGTTCCTGCTCCACTAGTGGCACCCGTCGTGTAACTCTAGTTACAAACCCGGTAATAAATTGTGAATGATGAAAGGACCGGGAAGTGTTTACGACAAGTGGAACATATCCGTGGTCATTTGTGACACAGCTATTCCATAACGATCAACCAAGTCATGGTGGCGACCGAAACATTTTCGAAGTGATGACTTCACCATTACCAAAAGGAACTCTTGGTTCAGTAGCTTCCTTGTTAGCAGCAACCCCTTATCAAGGAAATCCTGATAGGAATCACAAGCTCTGGAATATCGGATCAACCTAGAGATATATACTCCATATGCAGGTGCTGCTGGAATGTTGCTACGTTGATGTGTTCCGTCCTCTATGACTGACAAAACATTTACCGGACCTGGCTATGGCTATGCCGGTTGTCTTATAAGACACATGGGTTCATCCGCAGTTCCGTGTTGAGATCCGTGTTGCTCATCTTTTTCTTTCTGTTGTGGCTTTTCTTATTTATCGTTGTTCTGTGTCCTATGAATGGCTGTAGCATATGCCTCTAGATTGTCCATTCTTGATCTACCGTCTGTTTTTTCTAACGTTTATTTAATAATTATGAGTTTGTATTAGTAGTGAACTATTCTATAAATTATTGGTGTGACATGAGCAGTATAATATTATAAATTATAAATCTATTTATTTAGCCTGTATTCTTTACCGGTTAAATCTTGGTAAACAAAACAATCAAAAAGTAGATATCAAATTTAATAAGCACGACACGTTTCTGTAATAACCTTCCTCAGGTACACTATGTAAACTGATGTAGTTTCTGTAATAACCTTCAGCAGGTACGCTATGTAAACTGATGTCGTTTCTGTAATAACCTTCCTCAGGTACGCTATGTAAACTGATGTCGTTTCTGTAATAACCTTCCTCAGGTACGCTATGTAAACTGATGTCGTTTCTGTAATATCCTCCCTCAGGTAC
>MJUT01062743.1:37730-62250 GCA_002080005.1 Gigantidas platifrons | reverse complement strand
GAGAGAGAGAGAGAGTATTCTCGTAGTCAACTCCAGTTAATGTTTTGTTGGTGATGGAAAATGGAACACATTTACGTACCATTTCAGCTATATACATGGCGAGAGAAAGTTTACATATGTTCCAGGGCTAATACGAATCCAGGGCGATTCGAAATCCTCCTAGGGCAAATCGGAATTCGAGTTTGTCCTAGGAGAAACCCGAATTCCGATTTACACTGGTTTTAATCTAGTGTTAATCGGAATTCGGGCTTCTCCTACGTCAAATCAAGATATCCCGATTTGTACTAGGGCGATTCCGAATCGTACTAAAATTCTAGTGGGATTCGGAATATTACTGAACATCTTGCTTAGTGCGATTCCGAATCCTCCTAACATTTTATTTCTGTATTGTACTAATGTTTAGTAGCTTTAACTAGTATTTAATATGACAAAAGACTACAAACTAATTTTTATTACAGGAATACAATTTTAAGTGAACGAAATATTTTTTACAAAATGTTGACAAAACTGACATTTTTATTTATTTACACATTTACGATTGTTTGTATGACATTTTGGGGAACACTGCAAGTTCGCCTTCCTACATGAACATCTCAGAGTATTACATATAGAAGCACAATTACAAATGGATTTCAGTAAAGGAGTATCTCCACAAACATTTTTGTTTTTTTGACAGGCCTGAATATGAGAAATTTCATTTAGAGAATCGGGATTTACTGAATCCAACCCGTATTTTTTAGGAAGTTTGTTTTCATATTCATCCAATTTCTGAAAAAACATAGCCTTTTTTTCGTCTTCCATTTCGATTCAAACACATTAAAGTTAAATGGTGAAAACTTTATGAACACCCCTTTGGCTAGGAATTGTGATTAGTATTACAATTTAACCGTAATTGACGTGAAACATATTTTGTGAGCTGTTTTCATTGCAATTTCCCGATCAGTCCCGATATATTAATGACACTATTATTATAATTTATAGCAATAAACTTTTATTTATATATTTTTTATATTTTTGGATTTTTATACTTTAATATATTCTATATATATCTCTCTCTATTATATTTTAACTTTTTAGTAGGCCATTTCAGGGCGATTCGGAATCGGCCTAGTTTAAATCGGGATATTTTAATTTGTCCTAGGAGAAACTCGAATTCTGATTTACACTGGTTTTAATCCAGTGTAAATCGGAATTCGGGTTTCTCCTAGGACAAACTCGAATTCCGATTTGCCCTAGGAGGATTCCGAATCGCCCTGGATTCGGATTAGCCCTGTAACACATACAATAAGTCATTCATGTAATAAGATGATATTGGGATGAGTCTTTGTGGAAGATTAGAATGCCAGAGGATAGGATCGGAAAATACTTTTGCCACCAATAGTGTCCACCCGACATGGAGTTGTTGTTATTTTCTTTTCTGCACGAGACAATTATCTACAACTCATTTTTAAATCCAGTTCGAACGAGCATTCCATTCGTCCCACACAAACAGTGGACATCCCCTTTTGTTTTCAAGAAAACTAGATGATACATGTATGTACCATCGTATATTTAGGGAATACTAGTATCTGTAATTGTTGAAGAGGTCATACGATGTAACCTGGTTTGGGTCAGTGTACCCTTTTCATAAACCGTTTCGCGGTTTATTAAGCGTACACTGACCCAAACCAGGTTATACAAATATAACCTGTTCAACAATTTCAAATATTCGTTATAATTTACAAAATTTAATGATCCCTTGATTTTAACTACGATTATTTCATGTGACTATTTGAATTTGTCGTTGGCGGATGAACACGTTGGTGACCTCACAATAGCAGCCCAGGTTATCGAGTATAACCAATTTTTTCCCCAGGCGGATCAGCCAATCAGAGTGCAGTATTCAAATCAAATTAAATTATATACAAAAATGTAGTTGTATATTTTGTGAACTACATAAGCTGAAATAAACGGGTTCCACTTCTGCAAGATCAAATTTCCCTTCGGTATTCGATAACGTTTATTTGCTACCACCGATGTCACTGCTGGTAGACAGTTTGTTCCCGAGGACAACATCAGCTCAGTAGCTTTCATGCATGCATTTAAGAAGATCGTTATTTTCTAACATTTATTTTATACACAACTTAGTGGAAAACAGCTGTTGATTCCACGGATTTCAGATATAGGTAATTTGTCAAGAACGATAATGATCCGCTTCATATCAAAGACATTTTACCTTCATTTAATCTCTTTATTATATTATCACGGTTAAATGGTCAATTAGGAACTCAGCTTATCAATTTGAATTAAACACCATGGAGATTAAAAGTTCTATCTTGAATATCAAAATCAATAAAATGGTACAACATCTAGTTAAAACCCGACATTTGAAAATCAGCTTACGTTTGAGACATGAGAAGTGTTGACTAGTCTCCCGGATTGGACTAAAATAAATTGCAAATGGTTTCCGGCTTAGGTTCTATTAGTGTAATTGACATGTTGAATGTAGTTTGGGTTGAAATTGATTTAATAAAAACAAATCATCGTACAGGAGATGGAAGCAGATTGCATATTTCAAATGATAATGTTCAAGCGTACTTTTTCTCCAAAGAAAGGATAATTAGTTCATATTTAAAAGAACTCTGACTTTTACAGGAAGATAAATACTATGATCAATGAATGCATCAAATAAAACAACATTATGTCACACAAAAAAATGGCTTAAAGAACATGTAGGAGTTAAAAGCATCATTGAAAAGACAACAAAAACAGGGTTTCAAAGCAATATTACACATGTGCGTGCTTGTAATACAGCATGTCCGCCTAAGAACATTTAAGTCAAAGGTATTTAATAATATTCCCCCCAGGGCAGTGGGGCATGATAAGACATGGAATAGCACTTTACGAGACTTTTGAATCTTTCTGTACACACCGTCTTACATAATACGATAATATTTTGTCATCTACATAGAAAGCACATAATATTGATCAAAGCTTACAAATACGAATACTACTTATAGAAATAGCGATAATTTAAACAATAATATACCTGTTCTAAAGAAATTAAGGAATCCCACATCCGGGATCAAGTGAATTATTCAATTTAAATACCCACTTTAAGCCGAGTCTTATAAAAGACGCCATTAGGAAAGAAGCTGAGTTCCTTCTCATAGTTTATCCTTGGCTTGAAGTTATTCAACTTTCATGTAACCATCTGTTTATATTGTTGAGTTCATAACTATTTTACTTTTCCGTGAAAAAATCTACAAAAATATGAAGAAGATATAGAATGCCGATTCAACAGTCCCACGACAATAGAATATTAAAAGGAAAGACAAAAATACCACAACGTTATTTATTCAAATGCAAGTAAGAACGTCATAAAAACAGAGACATATTCATGACCGCCCAAACCACTGAGTTGGTACAGACATTTCATTACAAAGTGGCGGCGGAGTTAAACAAGTTCTATATGAAATGGTGTGGTCATGTTTTTCTGTAAAAGAATACAATGCCTATCATCACATATGATTTAATGCGAAGCCCCGTTGTGAAGAATCTAGTAGACATGCTATACTATTTGAATAGGACTTCCAACAGTGAGGCATTCTTTGTTTTTCATTTTTTGTGAACATTTAGAAAACGTGCAACTTGATCTTTAGGATTCTGTGTAGTATATTGTAATTCTATGTTTGTCCTTTTTCTTTTGGCCATTGTATTGTCTGTCTTTCATTGATTCACTTACCGCACCGGTGGTAATGGTTAGCGTGCTGGCCTCGACTGCGGTAGATCTTGGGTTCGAGCACCGTTAGGGTCAAGGCAAAGACTATCAAATTGGTATGTGTTGCTTCTCCGCTAGTCATGCAGCATTAAAGAGAAAGTACAAAGAATGGTTAGCTCGGAATTAGAGTAATGTGTTTTGTTTTAAACATATTTTATTCACAAAAATGAATAGTGAATAGAGAAATGTGTTAGAGTGGAGCGACACGTCTACCCACGGACTGTTGTCTCAGTGAGCTATCACTAAATAAATCCAACTCAGCGAATTGGTCTAGACCAAAGCGGACATCATCATCATCTCATTAATCATTAACTTGTTCTCGCCATGATAGAGCTAAAAAAAATTGCTGAATTGGCGTTAAACAATAATCACTCACTCATTGATTCACTACATCTAATTATTCTGTGGTGTCTTAAAACTTACCAAAGTTAAGGTTCCTTAATAATACAATTTTTATCAAAACTAGGGATCTCCTCCCTCGGTCACCTGAGATTTCTGATGCTCTTTAGGTTCTTTGATTTTCATGTCATCTACATTGGAGAGTACCTGATGAAGATTATTCCAGACACGTGATATGAGCATAAAATTAGATATCTACCTATGAAAAGAAAGCTTAAATAGTGATAATTAATAATTACACCCATATCAACAAAATGAAAAATCACCTCCCAATTCAACAACTAAGCACAAAAACACCACCACATGTGACGTTGGAAATCCAGGTCATGGTGTGGGAGAGGCACATTTTTTTTTAAATTTTCATTGACTGCCACACGAACATGAAATAGCTAAGACATTCAAAAATGAATCAAAATTTAAATATTCACAAAAAGGGAATGTATTTAAATTGATTTGTCATGACAGATCGGAAAAATATATCGCAATCTCCATGACGTCATACTCTTGAATGCTAGAGTTTTGAATACAATTAAAAATGAAAAATGCGTACATTAGCTCAGATTTAATATTTACGTTAATTAATACAAAATAACTCCATCAAATTCAATCCCATAATTCTCTGTGTTCTGTGTACTATTAAGACAAATGGAGGTAGTTATAGATTCCATAGATTACTTTAAGCAACGTCACAATCAGCAGTTGATTTAGTAAGAGACGTGTCACCTTATGACATGAAGCTATACGTCTGTCTACAGGGGGTGTAGTATAGATATTGTTGGGTCTTTAGAATATATTAATTTGGTTGATTATGTGTTCTGAATTGAGATACATATGACAGAAGAATTTGACAGGCATTAAATAAAAGTTTGATAAAGCGAACAGGTTAGGCACGTCACGTCGTCGGACTAGTTTCGGACATGGGTCATGTCCATTATTGGAAATATTTGTTCGACTTCGAGGCATTGCATGAAAAAAGAAGATTAAAAAAAAACATAACAATTCCACTAATATCAATAAAATGAACAAGCGACTCTCACCTCAAACCACTGACCACAAACATATACACCACAGTATATGGCATTGGAAATCCAGGTCATGGCTTCGAACAGATATAAATGTGTGGGGCTTTGAACATATGTAAATGTGTGTGGCTTTGAACATATGTAAATGTGTGTGGCTTTGAACATATGTAAATGTGTGGCGGGTTTAAACAGGTTAATGGAATCCCTCTACGCATCCTGGATAATTGGACTTAAAATGACAATACAAATATAAAAACAGCAAAAATCAAAACAACAATCAAAACATAGTAGATTCGCCTCCACTGAATAAAAACAACTATTACAAAACTGAATAACAGCATATACACAGACATGGACACGGGCATTCGGGAAACATGACTACCCCGATTCAGCTGAAAGTTTGTTGGCACGCATGTAACTCAACCCAATCACCTGGCATAAGGTTTCTGTTTTTTAATGGTTTTTTTTTACTTTGTCTTCGTTCTGTGTCTTCAGCCCAGTGTTGCCAGTGTCTCCGGATTTGTCTTTTTTTTTTTAAATTACCCCTTCGGTTTCCTCTAAAGTTCTAGTCATTTGAAGAAAGCTTAAACAGTGATGATGAACAAATCTATCAATATCAACTAAGCGAACAATCATCTCTCATTTCAAACCATTTAACACAAAAAAACACGTAATATGGCGTTGAAAATCCAGACCCCGTCTTGGGTCAGACATAAATATGTGGCGGGTTCAACAGGTTAATGGAATTCCAGCCATCACTCTCGGGTAACTGCATATTTTAGATGACTAAATAAGGACAGAACGTATATGTTTCAACTTTACAATATTAAGATTTCAATACTGTCGTAAAGAAATGAGTTATCTCTTTAATATTTAAATCTGCAATTAATTGACGATATATTATACTTTCATTAACATCGTGTTAGAAGGAACTACAATCATGTCCGAAATGCTTCTTTTTGAGCATGACAAACAGTCAGAAATAATATTGGAAATTTTGTTTGTCAGGCGTCATATAGTGTACGTGTGATATTAATTCCTGACATTAATATCTGGCAATGTGTTCATCCACAATAGACATGTGAAAACACCTTTCAGATAAAGCTAGCGAAGCCAAGTACGAATTGATGAAGATTAGGATCGACCATAGAGAATCTAAAATTAGCTGTCAATTTGATCTTCTTTTGATAAATTAGTACAATCTTTACTAGTATATGGATATGAAAAAAAAAATCTTAGGATACAGGAATAATTATATCTGATACATTTTCGGCTTATATTTAGCAAGTTTTTGCATTACTGGTAAAATTACTACTCAAACTTGTATTGTTTATAGACAATTGAGACGGTTGCCTATTGAATTAGATTTGTTTTCGAGCAGAATTGGAATCGCGAAAAGAATCATAAATAGAAGCTGTTACAAGGTTATGTTACATTTTACACGTATTAAAAACAAAATTTCATTGATAAAAAGATACAGAAAATGTTCTGAATTAATCCTATCTCTCACAATAAAAAACGTAGATGTCTCATACAGTGCAAGAATAATCTTCATCAGGTATGCTCTTAATCAACAGATTAGAACAAGTAAACCAAAGGGTCAAAACAGAATAACCAATGGGTCAAAACAGAATAACCAAAAGGTCAAAACAGAATAATCAAACGGTCAAAACAGAATAATCAAAGGGTCAAAACATAATAACCAAACGGTCAAAACAGAATAACCAAAAGGTCAAAACAGAATAATCAAACGGTCAAAACAGAATAATCAAAGGGTCAAAACAGAATAACCAAAAGGTCAAAACAGAATAATCAAAGGGTCAAAACAGAATAACCAAAGGATCAAAACAGAATAACCAAAGGGTCAAAACAGAATAACCAAAGGGTCAAAACAGAATAACCAAAGGGTCAAAACAGAATAACAAAACGGTCAAAACAGAATAATCAAACGGTCAAAAAAGAATAATCAAAGGGTCAAAACAGAATAACCAAACGGTCAAAACAGAATAACCAAAGGGTCAAAACAGAATAACCAAAGGGTCAAAATAGAATAATCAAAGGGTCAAAACAGAATAACCAAAGGGTCAAAACAGAATAACCAAAGGGTCAAAACAGAATAACCAAACGGTCAAAACAGAATAACCAAACGGTCAAAACAGAATAATCAAAGGGTCAAAACAGAATAACCAAAGGGTCAAAACAGAATATCCAAAGGGTCAAAACAGAATAAACAAAGGGTCAAAAACAGAATAATCAAAGGGTCAAAACAGAATAATCAAAGGGTCAAAACAGAATAACCAAACGATCAAAACACAATAATCAAAGGGTCAAAACAGAATAACCAAACGGTCAAAACAGAATAACCAAAGGGTCAAAACAGAATAATCAAAGGGTCAAAACAGAATAATCAAACGGTCAAAACAGAATAACCAAAGGGTCAAAACAGAATAATCAAAGGGTCAAAACAGAATAACCAAATGGTCAAAACAGAATATCCAAAGGGTCAAAACAGAATAATCAAAGGGTCAAAACAGAATAATCAAAGGGTCAAAACAGAATAACCAAATGGTCAAAACAGAATATCCAAAGGGTCAAAACAGAATAATCAAAGGGTCAAAACAGAATAACCAAAGGGTCAAAAACAGAATAACCAAAGGGTCAAAACAGAATAACCAAAGGGTCAAAAACAGAATAACCAACATCAGCTAACGGAACACATGGGTGAGGATAACCTTAGTTTTAACTGATTGATTGATTGATTGATTGATTGATTGATGCTTTAACTGTTAATTGCAAACATAAACATATATAATTAGGCAAGCGGGAAGAGCCA
Source organism: Gigantidas platifrons (assembly GCA_002080005.1). Lineage (NCBI taxonomy): Eukaryota > Metazoa > Mollusca > Bivalvia > Mytilida > Modiolidae > Gigantidas > Gigantidas platifrons. The sequence continues at coordinate 54,236 of MJUT01062743.1, read as the reverse complement.
AAATGTGTGACGTTTATATATACTGGTTGTAGCAAGCGGGAAGAGCCAAATGTGTGACGTTTATATATACCGGTTGTATCAAGCGCGAAGAGCCAAAATGTGTGACGTTTATATATACCGGTTGTAGCAAGCGCTAAGAGCCAAAATGTGTGACGTTTATATATACCGGTTGTAGCAAGCGCGAAGAGCCAAAATGTGTGACGTTTATATATACCGGTTGTAGCAAGCGCGAAGAGCCAAAATGTGTGACGTTTATATATACTGGTTGTAGCAAGCGGGAAGAACCAAAATCTGTGACTTTTATATATACCGGTTGTAGCAAGCGGGAAGAGCCAAAATCTGTGACGTTTATATATACTGGTTGTAGCAAGCGGGAAGAACCAAAATCTGTGACTTTTATATATACCGGTTGTAGCAAGCGGGAAGAGCCAAAATCTGTGACGTTTATATATACCGGTTGTAATTATCGCTCTATTAAACATCGGTTTAATAATGACAATGAAAAAAGCTGACGGTTTTGCGGTATTACGGTTACGGTATATGCAATAATCGATTTATTAAAGGGACATTAGCTACGATTTTGACCAAAAAAATTATATGCTTTGGAAATTGGTAAATAGCTTTAAAATGATGAAATAAAGGTAAATAGTTCACATTAAACAGCTTATAGAAACACTTTCCGCCTTTTGAGAACGAAAAATTACCATCGATTACTTATTTGCTTGCAAGCAAATAATTTGACCTCGCTTCTTCTGTATGCAATTGACCTTACTAGTGACAGGTAAAAACGAATAATTTGTATTTTGTCGCTTATTAACTGCCTACTTGCATGGTTCTTTGTCCGTAATTAACACCGACTAAAAGCAGATTCACAAAAAATAAGAAATAAGTGCATTGTTGTACTGATTTAATGACGATTCGACAAACTCCGTAAACAATGTCGATAATTAATAAGATGTTGTCCATTTCTTGATCGATCTCAAAACACGAGCAGTAGCATGTTTTTCCCAGATGCGCGTACATTTCATAACATTTATAAGTTACAGAAACACGTCTTCTTAAGGCATCAATCATATCTGATAGTTTTTATGGGCATCAAAAGATTACGATTAGGCAGATAATGCCCCTTTAAGTAGTTACCTGATTGGCTGATATAAGTCTATTTAAACTATATTCATGGAGACAAGAGGTTAACTTACAGGTGCTTCTCCTATCCTTTGATACCACGTTCCGCCAAAGACGTGAAGACATGTTGTATATGGTGTACATATGTTTATATCCAGTTTGTATTTGTTATTGTATATGCATGTCTTCTCTGTACCGTTGGAATTGTATGATTTGTGAGAATAATGATGATTGTATTGGACAAAAGATGAATAAATCATGATGGTAAAACAGATGGGGGTTTAGACTTGATACCGGCTACAAGGCTGCTACAATGTACCTTGTAAGAGATTTGTAACATGCGGAAAGCATGACACCCCCAAAGCCCAAAACACGCTGTGATGTACGTATTGTATACTTATTGTAACAACTGACATGTAAGGAGCATCCTCTATCCACCATCTGTTGACGGACTAAGCAGTTATGTGGATTGCTTCCTGAGAATCACCACCGGTACCCAGCAACACTTACCATAAAGGACAGATAATCATGTCCGAATGTGTTAAGAGTATGGCTGCTTTATTTTTCATAGATTAATTGAATCATTAGACCTCAATTGTCTTCATGTTAAGAAGTTTGGGCGTACATGATGAGTGTTATTCCAACAACGTGTGATGCACATTCAAGGATATGATTTGATTTGATTTTTGGTGTTTAACGCCACTTTCAACAATATTTCAGCTATATCATGGCGACCAGTTTTAGTGGTGGAGGAAGCCGGAGAGAACCACCGACCATGGGCAAGCAACTGGTAAACTTTATCACTTGCGGTTGTGAGTCGAGTGAACCCTTTTTTGTAATTTACAAAGCCGGACGCGAACCCACGCCGTATTGGTGATAGACTTGTATGAGTTGTTAGATCCAGCGACCTAACTCATTGAGCCACCCGGGCCCCTACACTCAATTATATATCTACATTATTATGAAGATTAAATGAAAATTATATGACCGACATGAAAAATCGATTACAAAATAAATTGACCTGTGGTATTTAACGACAAAACAAACAAGTGCTTCAGGTTCCAGAGGGCACAGCTTATAATGTCTTTTTTTCTTTTTGAAAGGCAACACCAACATGTGATGACATAATAAGACAATTACATGTGTTCATTCACCTTTATGTTTATTGTGGCATTATCAGAGTATATTTACAAGGAAGCTCTAGAAATAAAGAAAACAAAGTAATTGTTATGAGAAAGATTATATGTAAGACGAATATAAAACAAGCATAATCTATTTGATAATATCCTCTTTAATATGTCAATGATAATATGTTTTTGTTGCACGCAAATGTCATTTATTTAAGCTGTGTGACAAAGCTGATTATAGACAACATACATTGATGAAATAGTTTAATTTTTCCCTATATAATAATTTAAATTCCTGGATACCAATTTTTGTAATATCAAACAGAATTGTATTGTCATAGATACGTAATAGTTTAAATACACTAAAGGGACAATCAGACAGTATCCTCTTTTTACTTTGGGGCCTTAAGTCATGTATTACTAATTTCTGAGTAGTTTTGAAATAGTCCTATGAGTATAAGAAAAGTCACAAATTATGCTTTGGTCATGTATATTGCTTAAACCATGTCATCGTACGTATTATCTCAAATGTGAATGAATGATTGTAGCTTAACACAAAAGAACATTAGTTTTCAGCTATATTGTGGCGAGAACAAGCTGCATTCGATGAGATACTTGATTGTACTAGACGACCAAGCTGGTAACTAAAACGACAGTCCGAGAATAGAAATAAAACTAATTTGGTCTTTCTCCTTAATGCTGTGGGTTAGGCTTAGAGTTATGGTGTTTTACGCCACTTTCAACAGTATTCCAGTTATATCATGGTGGTCAGTTTATTGGTGGAAATCATAGCACCCTTAGTACACCACCGACCTGTGGCAAGTCACTGACAAACTTTATATATTCTAACCCACAACATTAGTTATGATAGGCACTGAGTGCACAGGTAGCTATAAATCCAACTACCATATGACCAAAACCACGACACCACCCTTATAGCTGTGTGCTTAGCGGAGAAGCAACGCAAAACAATTATTGCCTTCAATGGATGTAAGCATACATAATTGTTAACCTGATGAGGATTGTTTTCACGAGGGCTTTAGCCCAAGGGAAACAACCCCTTGAGGCTTAATAATTCTGATGTTTACAATCCACTGAAGGCAATAACTGTTTTATTATACCGAACAACACACCAAGGATTAGGCATTTCAATAAATACATGTAGAAGTAGAAGAAATTAGCGAGTGCCATCCTGCTGGTCCGACCAAATTGTAAACAAACAGACGACAATGCCACTTTCGGAAAGAGTTGTTTCCCTTTTGAGGCACGCAATGGGTTGTTTTCCGGGGAACAATAGGGTCGTTAACCGGTAAACAACTAGTTGTTTCCCGTTTGGGTTAATTTTCACAAAGCATTAAAATTATTTCAGGTCATGTGATTTAATTTAAGCCAATGAGAAGTTAGTGAGGTATAATAAATACCAATATTCACGTCTTTGGCTTTAAACAACCAGAGGATAGAACCCACGATTCTCCACACTCAAGGCGAGCACGGTAACCATTATACCACCAATGCGGTTTCTTAAATTAATAATACCCCATCGGTGTTGTTATGGGAATAGTGTTGGTCTCAGTGCTACCGGTCGTAGACTCGGGGCTATCATCAAACTGGAATTATCAGCATCTCTGTTACGTGCGCAGTATTAAGTGGTAAATGGAAACTGAAGGCTGGTTAGCTTATATTCATCAAGATGTTGCCGAATGGACGACATATCTACTATGGACTGTTGATTCTGTGGGCTAGCACTAAAACATTATAATCATGTTGTTAAGTACAAACAGAGGTGATAATATTCTCCTCATCATATAGCTGAAAACGAATAGTGGGGTTCGTGAATAACGTCAAATCGCAAAATTAAGAATTCAGCGAATAATTGTCATCATATTAACATGAATTGATTGTCGCAGGGATCCATGAAGTTACGCAACAAGGATGATATTTCACAGTGGCACTAGCAGAGCAGGAATGGCTTACCCATCCGGAGCACCTGTGTGCGCCTCCTAATTTTTATGCCGTTCGTGTTGCTCAATCTTTATTCTGCTATTTATTTTAAATCTAATTTTGTCTTTGTGTTCTTTCCCTTACCATTGTATTGTCTTACATTCGAATTACAACTTTTAATTACCACTTTCGTATCTTTCCTTGCTCCCTTTGTGGACTTGGCGTTAAAGATCAGTCACTCACTCAAAATCAAATGCAATTAATTATGTGCTTTAAATATGAGTTTGTTCTGTTATCATACGATGTCTACATTTGTAAAGGACACCTATATAGCATAAAGTATTATACATTAATCTTGAACTTTGTTTATGATGTATTTATCATTGTCATATTCCGTGTTTAATTTGTCTACAGAAACTAATGATAAGAGGTCCGGCAATTGACAAGGTCACGGTCACTGACTAATCCATTCGTCAATTATCTACATTATTGTCAGCATCAGCAAAATCGATGTTTGCCATGTTGAGAAAAGTTTGAAGATGCTAACGGGGTTAACAGAAACCGTAACTCAAAAAGGGGACGATACAATGGCTAAAAGGACAAACAATGCTCTGTAAAAACACTATGCACAACACTAAAGATTGAGTAACAGGAAACCCACTAAAACCGGGATTAAGCTCAAGGTCTTCGAAGGGTCAGAAGTGTAACTAGTGTAACACGAACTTTCGATTGAGTCTATAAGAATTGAATAATTAGAATATTAACAGTGACTTTTAATAATATATCAACAACAAATATTCGTCATATTCATGTGGAAACAATTTTATCTTTATCTAAGACCAACCTTAGACGATTGTTGGTATTCTTTTTATGCTCATTGGTTTTCTTTTCCTAAAGACGTTAAATTATTTGGCTTTCAAATATTCTGACTTTGATCTTACCCGTTGAAGGATATCCCGGAAACCCTTCGTATGCATTAGATGCTCTCTACGGATTTATTATCAAATATAGATAAATATTATTTTAATTATTATAAATATCAGTAAATTGATGGAAATATTATTTTTACTTCCGGGTTTATTTAAGTTTACGTCTATGTTGTTTTTAATCTTATTTTCTTTTGATGTTCGGCTACAATATCATTTGTATATTTAGAAAAGTTGAGAAATGCAAATTCAAGCGATCTGAGGATTATATAAAAAAAAACTCATACATTGGAAAAATACAAGATGTCAATCAGTGTGAACAATACAATATGACATTCACCACTTACTTTCCTGGCCTAGTACAGGTACTACAATATAATGTGGCGAACCACTCACTTTCCTGGCTTAGTACAGGTACTACAATATAATGTGGCGTAACAAAGTCTATATTCCGATACCAAGATCTTGTCGAAATATAGTCTGTGTCTGCAGAGACAATGGTGAACGATGGGTTTCCATAAAGTGAAAATGTATAAAGATAAGGAAGTCAACAATAATGTCAAAATATTTTTTTCAATGTGTGACGTAAGAGTGTTCTTGTCATTTACTTTCGTAATTACAATACTTCAGGTGACTCGTGGTTGTTGATGGAAATGGATTACGATAGAACTTCCCACTTCCTCACTGAATTTAGTACTGCGTTGACTACTATTTTACCTATTTTGTTCCAGTATTGGTATAATTACTCTGATAGTGACAGCTGGAACCTTTGAACCGTAATGAAAGCGAGAGGTTTGGTGCCGTAAAATCTGATTCAACCCACCATTTCTTTGGAAATGTCTGTACCAAGTCAGGAGCATTACGGTTTTCCCAGTTTTCCGGTTATTGACTGATTTTGTCTGTTTAAATATACTTATGTGTTTTGACTTTCCCTTTGGAAGATTTTTCGAAGTTCGTTAATTTTGTTATTACCCTTATAATGTGGCGTAGTTGAACTAATTTTATACGCCGAAATCTAGTGATGTTACTTGCCAATATTTAAGATATTGGGAATCTTTAAATTTCATTTATAATACTTTCAAGTTTAGCATCTTTCTATCTATATTGGCTAAGGTGTATGTCAGTATAATGGCAAGATCAACACTATTTTAGTTACATGGTAACGGTTAGTATACCTGTGACGGACTCGAGTATCAAAGACACCCACAGATATACATGTTACTACTGATATATAGCATCACATAAAGGCTGCCACTGAATGCATAGGGTAAAATTGGCTAGATAATATGCATTATGTTAAGTCTCCAATTTTCTGGAGCTGCCGCCATGGCTTTGTTGATCGTTACGTAATATCTATGTCACAAATGACCAATGATATGTTCTATTTGTTGTAATTACAATCATGGCCTCATTCATTACTTATCACCGAATTTCTACAAGAGTAATACAACAGGTGTCAATAGTAGAGCAGGGACTACTTAGCCTTCCGAAGCACAATAATTCGCCCCGGTGGGTTCGCTTTGCTCCTGTTTCCACGATTTTAAATACAAGATCTGAAATGTCCTCCATGATTTCAGAGTTAAAACGATGTTCGATTCGTCTTTACTCTCATATTGTTTTAATTCACTTATGCTGGTTTCCAACCCGGTTTCCATATCATATGATGTTCGGATCGTTTAACAGTAATGCAGTAATGTCATTCGTGGCACTAAAACTTCTTCTGCTTTCAGAGCACCAGAGTTCACCCTTGGTGTTCTTTGGGTATCGTGTTGATCAATATTTATCTTTCTGTGTAGCGTTTTTACATCATGGTTTGTCTTGTTTTCGCATGGACCTTATCTGTCCTTCGTTTTACAGTTTCTGTAATCTTATTTCTGTAATATTTAAACCTGTATTAGTTCTTATTCCTTTTGAAAAAAATACCTCAGCACATTACTAAAAATGTTTATTTCTATCGCCTTGATTTAAAAGAAAATTGTTTATCGCCTTAATTGCTAACAGTTTTATTTTCTATCACATTAGTTTGTTAATAGTTTACACCTCTCCGTTGATCAAATTAATTACAATGTACGCCAATGTATTTTGAAAAAAAATGTATGTTTAACTCCACTTTCAACAATATTTCAGTTATATTGTAGCGGTCAGTTTTATTGGTGGAGGAAACCGGAGAAAACGAACTAACCTGCCGCAAGTCACTGACAAACTTTATCACATAATGTTGTACAACACCTCGCCCTGATCGAGATTCGAACTCACAAGACCATAGAACCACGACCCGACGACCCCGTCTGCTTAATAACATTTGATAATAGTAATTATATATATGTGCGTCAAATATTAGTTACGAAAACACAAGTAAGTTCATCCCTTACAAATTCTTTATGGTGGTCACTTCAGATTTATTGACCATAATACTGTTTAATTTACATACATATTAACGGAATCATATTTTTTTATCCACATACAAAGACATATGACTTTTAACATGAGCGAGCACCTCATTGTTATGACACTAAGCTACAAGAAGAGTTTGAAGATATCAAAGGGGCAATCAGAATCCGTATATCGAAGAAGAACAGAAAACACAATGGCCAACAGAAATAGGACAAAAGGACAAACAACGATCTACAAAACATACATATAAAACTAAAGACTGGGGTGAAACTCAGGTGCTCCGGAAGGGAAACCAGTTCCTGATCCACATCAGAAACTGATACATGGTCTAAGTGATTAATCATACATTTTGATCGGAATAAAACTTTATATTAACATACGGGTATTGAGTTTCTCGACAAATAGACTACATATGTTGTATCGTATCTTTACTTCTTTTATGAAGGGTTAAGGCATATAATATAACACACAAATCACAGGATGAAATTATGTTTTATTACAAAGACAACAACAACTAAACATCAATATTATAACGCTGTATTTGTTTCCATGGTTACTATCAAATTTGAGTACACTGTTATTATTTTACACCATTGTGGTATCAGTCCACAATCATTTCTACTAAGATTCATTAACCATGTTACTTCATTACGAAAATGTCATTTTTTGCAACAATTTGTAAGTCCACATGACGATTTTTCCAAAAACAGGAAACGTTTACATGCTCGTTATATTAATATAGAAGTCGTGCCTGTAATTGTCACGCGATATTGATATAACATAGTAATTTAGCCAACATGTTTCTTATGAATAATAAACTTGTCTGACTTCCATGACCTCGGTCCCAATAATTCTGGTGAAGAACACATTTACTAAACAGCACAGTTTACAGATAATACATAATGATATATAGGAGTAAAATACTTTATTGAAAACATGTCAAATTATCACAAAGAGCCTATGTTACTCTTCTCCACGTTTTACCAGTGTAATAACATGTAATATTGTCAAAGGAAATTGTCATGCAAAACTATTCAACAATTGACAACTGTATAATATATAGTGTTTGAATGGTTATCCATCATCCGTCCAGTAGTTAGTATTTCGCCTTTGACATGGTTTATTAGACACATTTATTATTGGAATTTCCAGTTCCTAACAGCATAGGTATCATCAAGAAGACTTTGAAGATACCAACGGGGTTATCAGAATCCGTAAATAGAAGAAAGGCAGACAACACAATGGCAAAGGTGACATTATGGTATTGTGGCTATCCTGTTAAAACACTTAAGCACATTGGTTGTCTTGCTCTCAAAGATTTTGAGATGATTTTGACTTTCCAATCATTTGACTTTGACTGTACCTGATGCACGCTTGTCTATTAACTCGTCATGCCCACGAAAGTCGATATCAACGGTTTTTATTATTAAATAAGGGTAATAACAAAATTACCGAACCCCGATCAATCTTCCAAAGGGAAAGGCAAAACTCATATGTCAACAAAGAAAGTCAGTCAACAACTGGAAAACTGGGAAGCCGCAATGGCCACATATTTTTCAAACAAAATTCAAAAAGGTAAAACATACTACTCCGAGGAACAAGTGATCAGTATGCTGGAGTTCCTCATCGATAACATATTTGTCTCCTTTGGAGGGAGACTGTTTCAGCAGGTCATCGGCATAACAATGGGTACAACTTGAGCCCCTCTTCTAGCCGATTTATTTTTATACTCGTATTAGTCGGAGTTTCTTCATATGCTTGTAAAAGATAAGAAAATGGATATATATCCTCCAGAACTGGAAATTAAAAAGACCACAGATACAACTTCGTCCGCATCATTTTTGGCCTTATACCTCGAATTTGACGACAGTGGTCAACTCAGTACTAAGATTTATGATAAACGGGACTTCAATTTTAAAATCATAAATTTTCCAAATATGTGCAGAAATACACCAGCTTCTCCTGCATATGGTGTTTACATCTCGCAATTGATACGTTATGCAGGGGCCAGTAGCAATTATTCTGATTTCCTGAAACGTCATCTTTATCTGAGAAACAGGCTACTGGACCAGGGCTATCAAAAGATTCGCCTTATTCGATCTCTTAAAAAGTTTATATTCCGATACCAAGATCTTGTCGAAATATGTTCTGTCCATGCAGAGACGATGGCTTTCATAAAGTGAAAATGTATAAAGATAAGGAAATCAACAAAGATGTCAAAAATATTTTTTTATCAATGTGCGACGTAAAAGTGTTTTGACGTTTACTTTCGTAGTTAAAATACTTCAGGTGACTCGTGGTTGTTGATGGAGTAGGTTCACGATAGATGTTCCACCCTCCTCACTGAAGTTAGTGCGTTGACTACTATTTTACCTATTTTGTTCCAGTATTGTTATAAATACTGTTATAGTGACAGTCGGAACCATAATGGAAGTGGGAGGTTTGGCGCCTTAAAATCTTATTCAACCCACCATTTCTTTGGAAATGCCTGTACCAAGTCAGGATCATTACGGTTTCCCCAGTTTTCCGATTGTTGACTGATTTTGTCTGTTTATACACTTATGAGTTTAGACTTTCCCTTTGGAAGATTGTTCGGAGTTCGGTAATTTTGTTGTTACCCTTATTTGGTGCAGGCAATTCCAAAGAAATGGTGGGTTGAATAAGATTTTACGGCGATAAACCTCCCGGTTTCTTTACGGTTAAAATCTGGTGGGCAATTTCCAAGATATATACTGTTTGGCCTTATCGAGGATTGCACCAACTGTACACTGTCGAAAGAGTTATCTTTTTATCCTTTTATGTTGTCTAGCTTTGGACTCATTAATAATATTCAATAATTTAGATTAATATAAAAAGTTGATAATTCAAGTTAAATATACAATAAATATATGATGGGAGTCTCGATTTTCTCTGTAAGTTTCCTTACCACTATATATAAAACAACAAGACTTAGTATTATAAATAAAATGAAAAAACAAAAACTACCACACTGTCGGAACACGACGGATGCCATTATTGGAGCAGGAACTGCTTATCCTTCCGGAGCACCTGAGTTCACCCTCAGTTTTTAGTGAGGTTCGTGTTACTCAATCTTTAGTTTTATATGTATATTTTGTTGATCGTTGTTTGTCCTTTTGTACTTTTTCTTTTGGTCATTGTGTTGTCTGTTCTTCTGCGATATACGGTTTCTGATTACCTCCCTTTGGTATCTTTTAACTCTTCTTCCAGTATCCACTAGAGAGTCATAGTAAGAGTCAAAATTGATACACCTAGCACGCAAATACATGACTGCTCACTTTCCTACTAAGCAATAATCAATCCATCTCTTAAAAAATCCAACGCATTCTCACTCTTATTTTTATCACTGTGCCGATACCTCTGTTGGTAGACTATTAGTACCAGAAGGTATCAACCGCCCAATAGTCATTGTTTCTGTACTGAATAAGGGTAATAACAAAATTACTGAACTCCGAACAATCTTCCAAAGGGAAAGTCAAAACTCATAAGTATACAAACAGACAAAATCAGGCAACAACCGGAAAACTGGCATTTCCAAAGAAATGGTGGGTTGAATCAGATTTTAAGGCGCCAAACCTCTCGCTTTCATTGTGGTTCAAAGGTTCCGGCTGTCACTATAACAGTATTATGCTTTATTAGATATATCCATGTCTGAAATTTACAGTTCCTAAATAATTCAATGTCATTCTCCCTAAGGCACGGAGGCCGTCGTGGTCGTGAATATATGGTAGTTGTATTTGCAGCTACGTTCATGTCGAGATGTACTCGATACATGTTCCGGGTACTCCGGTTCCTCCACCAGTAAAACGGACCACCACGATATAACTGAACTATTGTTGAAAGTGGTGTTAAAAACCATAAACCAAACCAAACGAAACCAAACAATTTATTGGGAAGGCAATAGCTTAAATTGTTCCAAGTTAAGGATAAACATTAATCCATCATTGTATTTACTCTCACCAACAGTAAGAGTATCACAACGTGTGCAAGCTGTAAAGAAGGACATAACATCCAACAACCAAAATTAAAAAGACAATAAGACAAACAATGATCTACAAAACACTTCACAGAAAACTAAATATTGAACAAAACGAAATCCACTAAAATCATATGGTGAATTCCGTCGCTCAAAATTGGTAAGCATTTCCTGCTCCACTGGTGACACCCATCGTGTTACTCTTGTTGTAGACACGTTGACAAGTCATAAATCAGGTAAGGATCGAGCAAATGGAACATATCAGTGTTAATTTGTGAAACAGATACACCGTAAAAGTTGACAAAGTCACGATGACGACAGTAAAACGTTCTAAGTAATGACTTCAACTTAACCAGTAGTATCCTTTGGTTCAGTAACCTGTACGATAAAGTTATTCCGAGAATGCGATTTGACTCCTAAGACATTTTTCGTTGTCATACGTCACATCTAATTAAATAGCCAATCAAATTATTCGTTAATCAAATATGTAAAATGAACTATTGGTATGTTTAGATGCACAAAACTTAATTAGAAATAGAACCAATTACACTACATCTGAAAGTAGAACCTTGACTGAGATACACAACCGTCTTAATTAATTGAATGAAATAACAAAGAGATTATCTCAAAATAAAACAGGCCGTGATACATACGAGACCAATTAACCAATGAAGAACTCGATGAACTGCTTTTGTTGTCAGTGGTAGTAGGTGTCAGAACAGTAAGAAATCGAAAATCGGTCAATAGTACAATTGGTATATATTTTTCCACAGTCTAATTATAGATGATCTTATGTAATGTTCTCCTCTCTTTGTTGCATTCCACCATTTCTTTAGAAATGCCTGTACCAAGTCAGGACCATTGCGGTTTTCCAGTTTCCCGGTTGTTGACTGATTTTGTCTGTTTATTGATTTATGAGTTTTGAATTTCCCTTTGGAAGATTGCTCTGTGTTCGGTAATTTTGTTATTACCCTTATTTGCTATACAGGTTGTGTTATCCGTATCAGCAAGATATGACATGGCAACTTAAAGGTTTCACAAATAAAACTCCGGGTTACCGAGGTAGAACCTTGGTTCTCCATTTTGTGTTACAACCTCGCAGAATCGACCGTTCACTTGTGCGAAACAAATCAATACCACAGATCGACAATACGATGGGACGAACGTACATGTCTCGTGAAAGGAGAATGGAACGTTCTTTGCATGTAAAAAAGCAGAAATTTTCAACAACTCCTAATGAGACACACGTTCCTGGGAGTGGCCGTTGGTGTCCGCCATTTTGTACTATTGTAATATCAAATTTGACTATTGGCCATCCCATTATCCACCTACACGATTTATAGTCTGCATACTTGTATTGGCCATATAACCGAAATATCCCGCATCGTTGGTGTAATCGTTAGCGTGCTTGCTTCGAGTGTGGTAGGTCGTGCGTTCGAGCCCCAATGGGGTCAAACCAAAGACTATAAAATTGGTATTTGCTGCTTCTCCGCTAAGCATGCAGCATTAAGGGTAAAGAGCAAAGACTGGTTGGCTCGGAATCATGATAATGTGTCCGAGTGGAGCCACTTGTATATCCACGGACTGTTGTTTCAGTGAGCTAGCACTATTAAAATCCAACTAAGCGTGTTGGTCTAGTACAAAGCGGGCCTCATCTCATTGAAAATTAACTTGTTCTCGACATGATATAGCTGAACAATTGCTGAATTGGCGTTAAACAACAATCACCCACTCACTCATATAACCATAATACTACTCACTTGACGTTAAACAGAGAGTATTCAATTCAATATAGACGTTATCAGAAATATTATTTATATATCGAAGCATTTTCACAGTTTAATGGGAAGCCTTTTTGTCGACATTATTGATAACAGACAAATGGAAAGGTTAAGGATATGCGTATCTCGGGTCAAACCGTCGATCCTTTATCAATTAATGAATAAATTAATCCAGAAAATAATTATCGTCTAGTACAACATATGACACGGATTCTGTTTACCAATTTAGTAAATTCAAGCTTTTCGTAATAGGGAACAGCCCACCTTGGACGGTTGGTTGATATATTAATTACACGTGAGTGAGTTAGTAACATTGTTGTTTAGCGCCAACTCTGAAATATTTCAACTATATCATGGCGAGAAAAATTTTATTTTCAATATGATGCTGATAATGGGACCCGCTTTGTACACGCGCTTAGTTGGATTTTTATAGTGCTAGGTCAATGTGTACTGTATCTGTTTTACCATATTTAAATCAAGTAGACAAACACGGATGTTGTCACGAAATTCACATTAAATCACAGTTTTGAAACGGTGGTCGGTTCGTGTTTACCTTCAGTTGTTTTTAGCAAGACACATGTCTTATCTACGTTATTTGCGCATAGTGGTGTCCATCCCATATTGTGTTGTGTGTTTATTGTCTTCGTCTTGTGTACGCTATGTTGACAGTTCCTCTAGATATTCCATGTTTGATTTCCCTTGAGATATTCTGTCAAGTTTATTTACCATATTTAAATAAAATAGACAGATAAGGATGTTGTCACGAAATTCACATTAAAACACAGTTTAATAAACAAATGAGTCGACTCTCACACGATATAATCTGCTAGTCGTGTCCTTCACTTAATAAAGAACACATGTTGGCAGTAATATATATGGATTTCTGATGTATTAAATTCAATGGAAAACGTCATCTGATATTTTGTTTTATAAATGATAATTATCAATATATATCTCATCCTGTGTTTAAAGAGTTCATGCCAGGTAGATCAAATATAAAATTTGTTTTACTTTAAGTCTAGGCCTTTGAAGTGTTGAACTTGAAAAGGTAGGTCTCCAATTAGATTCATGTCACAAAGTCATTACACATCAAGCAATTAGTGTGCCCTCCGTAATTACATAATGGACAAACAATAATGATCATCTCGATTTTAAATCCATCTAAAGATGAGATTTAATATTACACAAAAGACAAATAGTCCGTTAAGATATTAGATTGAAGGAAAGAACAGAAGGAAAATCATGTTACATCACGATTAGAGAAAAAATATTACCGACATAATGTTCTGATATTTATCTGGTTTCACAATATGGGTATATCTGTAGTGTTCAAATTTCTCATTTCAAATGCTATCATCGTGGGCTTTAAAATAGGTATCTACGTTTTCATGTGCGAAATTTGAATTGTGTGAAATAAATGAACAGATTAAAAAATCAAATCAAAACAGATAAGAATGTCTTCTTTAGTTTTCTGCAAGCTCTTTCTGATACACCAATATCGCTAGGGACCACAAGGGATTGAACAATATTGACTTGCATGAATGAGCTACCAAATGCTCATTATTCCTTATTTTTCAGATACTGACTAAAGATTAAATGGCTATGATCAACATTTCCACCAATAGAAGAAAAAACAATAGCAATCACCTATCATCTCAACTCATGGAATATATAAAATAAAACCACTACATACAAAGTTAGATGTCAGAGAGAATATTTTACAAAGCCTTGTTAATCTGAAAAAAGCTACATAGCTATTTATTCTGCATACATTCCATCAAATTCACTTCTAAATCTGCCGCATCTTTTTCATTTGGCCATTGTGTTGTCTGTTCTTTATCGATATACGGATTCTGATTGCACCTTTGGTATCTTCAAACTCTTCTAAGAAGTTAACGGATCAAATACCTTCTCTGCCTATGCCAATAAGTGATTTTGACGGTCACAATCATGTACGGGACATGTAGTAAATCTATTAATGGACAGAGTATATATAATGACGAAATATACATCCTAGAAAGATGAGATTTAATATTAAACAATAGACAAATTGTTCGATAAAGATATTAGATTGAAGGAAAGGACAGAAGAAGAATCGTGTTACATCTCGATTAGAGAAAAACATATTACCGACATAATGTTATGATATTTATCTGGTTTGACAGCTTGGGTGTATCTGTAGTGTTCTCGTTTCAATTGCTATCATCGTGTGCTTTAAAATAGGTATGTACGATTTTATATGCGAAATTTTAATTATGTGAAATAAATGAGAAGATAAAAAAAAACTATTACAGATACGATTCGTCAGTTCATTGCAAGTTCTTTCTGATACACCAAGGGGTCAGACCATATTGACGAGAATGAATGAGCTGCCAAATGTTCAAACATCCTTGGCTGAAATAATGATTAAACAGTGATCATTCCACGAAGAGCAAAAAATAAACGACCAATCACATATTCTCTCAACTCATTGAATACATACAATAAAATCACGACATACAAAGTTAGAAGTCAGAGAGAATATTTTACAAAGCCTTGTTAATCTGGAAAAAGCTATAGCTATTTATTCTGTATACATTCCAGCAAATGCACTTCTAAATCTGCCGCATCTTTTTCTTTTGGCCATTGTGTTGTCCACTTTTCATCGATATACGATATTTTTGTAGAAGTGACCAGTTACCTATATACTTAGAGAATGCACCTTTCAAAAGACATTTGTAGAAGTGACCAGTTACCTATATACTTAGAGAATGCACCTTTCAAAAGACATGAACAATCTACACAATTTACATTTAATCAAGATTATTGACCATGCTATAAAAAATTATGTAGAGAAGAAAAACTCAAAAGTATTTCGGATCTTGTTTTGAAATATAACTTTAGCGAAACTAACAGGTAAATTCGAATAAATAATTCCTAGGACCTCGAAAACTAATAACATCCAGGTAAATAGGAGTATGAAGACAATTGTGATGAAGGTTTAGCAACTTGCAAAAAGACTGAGTGACGACTCAGTGAAACAACTACAGATAATATTAACAATATCCGTATCACTCGATTGAATGGGCACCATAAGTATACAAATATATTTCTAAAATAAATGGTCCCTTTTACGTATTATTCTTTCCTTTATCACCGACAAGATTTGTAATGGACTTGACTATGAATAACTCAGAGGGTGTCTAATAAGATTTCTAATGGACTTGACTATGAATAAC
>MJUT01062743.1:3890-30149 GCA_002080005.1 Gigantidas platifrons | reverse complement strand
CAGCGGGTGTCTTATAAGATTTGTAATGGCCTTGACTATGAATAACTCAGCGGGTGTCTTATAAGATTTGTAATGGCCTTAACTATGAATAACTCAGCGGGTGTCTTATAAGATTTCTAATGGATTTGACTATGAATAACTCAGAGGGTGTCTTATAAGATTTCTAATGGACTTGACTATGAAATAACTCAGCGGGTGTCTTATAAGATTTCTAATGGACTTGCCTATGCATAACCCAGCGGGTGTCTTATAAGATTTGTAATGGCCTTGACTATGAATAACTCAGCGGGTGTCTTATAAGATTTGTAATGGCCTTGATTATGAATAACTCAGCGGGTGTCTTATAAGATTTCTAATGGACTTGACTATGAATAACTCAGCGGGTGTCTTATAAGATTTGTAATGGCCTTGACTATGAATAACTCAGCGGGTGTCTTATAAGATTTATAATGGACTTGACTATGAATAACTCAGCGGGTGTCTTATAAGATTTGTAATGGCCTTGACTATGAATAATTCAGCGGGTGTCTTATAAGATTTGTAATGGCCTTGACTATGAATAACTCAGCGGGTGTCTTATAAGATTTATAATGGACTTGACTATGAAAAACTCAGCGGGTGTCTTATAAGATTTGTAATGGCCTTGACTATGAATAACTCAGCGGGTGTCTTATAAGATTTCTAATAGATCTGACTATGAATAACTCAGCGGGTGTCTTATAAGATTTCTAATAGACCTGACTATGAATAACTCAGCGGGTGTCTTGTAAGATTTCTAATAGACCTGACTATGAATAACTCAGCGGGTGTCTTATAAGAAACAGGAACAGCTTAAAATTCGCGATCAGTTGGATTCAGTCGCGGAGTTTTGATGTGTTTCATGTTGCTCATCTTTCTAGTTTTCTGTAATTGTAGGTGTATTCGTCCTGTGTCTTATATATAGCCAATTTGGCCAATGCATCTGAATTGCCCAGTCGTGATTTTCCCTTCTCTTTTTTAACCTTAACTTGCAATTTAACTTTAGCGAAAAATTTATATACTTAGTATATAGCTCATAAATCAATTCCAAACATCTCGACAACCTTGTTTGAAATTAGGAATTGAAATAAATTGTAATACATTACTCTGAATAAAGTGTATAATGTGATCGTACACATGTATGTACTTTTCTGTGTTGGCGTCATTCATAATTACATAATCTGTTATATAAATGAAATTGGTACTTGGTCTGTTCATGACATTTGTTTATGACATCACGTTGTTAAATGTGTAGAAATTGTCGTTAACAGCAAGCTCACAGAAATAGATTCATGATATGTCAAATCAACAGAAACAGTGTCGACTGACAACCTGTGAAATGTTATTCACAATTCATTTATATCAAGTTTTCTTTAATCATTATGTAAAAGAAATTATTGATAGTTTTCTTTTCTTTTTGTAAACGACAGACAATATACATTTGTTTATCAACAATGATTATATTTTATACTATGCATGTTCAAATGTTAGATTGCAGTGGTAGAGTAATGTTACTGTGCTTGTCACGTGTGTGGTACTTCGTTTGTTCGAGCCACGGTCGAATCAAACCTACTCTGTAAAATTGGTATGTGTTGCTACTCCTTCCGTTAAGTATTAAGAGCAGTGAGCACTGTGTACACTCGCACTGCTGTTTCAGTGAGCTAGCACTATAAAAACTAAGTGTGTTGGTCTAGTACAAAGCGAGGATCATCTCATTGAAATATAACTTATTTTCACCATGATATACATGAAATATAGATCACTTGGATATAAACAAACTCGTTCGCGCAAACGTTGGTTGTTTTCTTATTTCATCTAGTATGTAGATTGGATACATGCAACAGGAAATCGCATATAATAATGTTAACGTACCAAATATGATGAAACAGACAATATAAGAAACTATGTAGGGCATCTTGAACAGAAAGGAAAAAGGGTCAATAGAAAAGAACACGTTACAAAACATTTACAAGGAAGTACATGTATGTCGCTCGCTGTCCTAATGTTAACATGAATATGTTCTGTTTGTCGTAATGACAGTCCGGTCTTTTCCCCCGTTCATGACTTATTATAACCGAGTTTGTAACAGGAGAAACACAACGGAGGACACATGTGGAGCAGGAACCACTTACCATAGTTTGTAACAGGAGAAACACAACGGAGGACACATGTGGAGCAGGAACCACTTACCATTCCGGAGCACATGAATTCACCCCTGGTTTTTAATGGGGTTCGTGTTGCTCCATTTTTAGTTTTCTGAGTAATGTTTTCTAGATCGTTGTTTTGTCCTTTTATTTGACCATTGTGTTGTCTGTCCTTCGATTTTTTTTAAAGTACGTCAGAGTTTTTCAGCTGGTGGAAATTTTCTCCGTTTTCGTTCACCAAAAAAACTGATCGCCATGATATATATATAAAGCCAAATTATTACTTTGAGACAGGAGTGGTAGCATGGTAGTTGGATTTACAACTACCTATGTAATCAGTGCATATCACCCTTATAGTTATGAGTTGTGTGGTGAACTCGATATAACTTTATGTTTTTTCAGTGACTTGCTGCAATTCGATGTTTGTTTTTTCTTCTTCGGGTACTCCGGTTTCGTCCATCAATAAAACTGACCGCCACGATATAGCTATATCATTGTTGAAAGTCCAACTGTCAGTTACTATTTTCGTGTCTGTTTATCGTGCAGCAAAATTGACGTTTTGTCAACAAATAAGTTCTCCTATTGAGATTTGTAACATTAAAATTAGATAACGGGGAAATTTTATTTATGTTCAAATGGGGTTGAAATTGAAAGCCGAGCATGTTACTGCGATTGTGATCATTGCAAAAAGAAAGATACAATGTTTAGATAAAATTTTAAATCAATTAAACAACTTTCTAAACATGGAATTTTCTCAACAATGTTTTAAGAGAAATACTATTTATTTTCTGTGTTTGTGCAGTCAGTATGTTGCATTCGTCAGTGACGAAATTTAATATAAAGCGCCTTTAAAACATTTTACAGGAAACATTAAATTCCAGATGATGAGCTTTAAAGCAAAGAATGTTATTTCAATTTTTACTTTGATGAAATTGATTTATTTAAGATGCATAAATTGGCCATTAAGGTTCCGTGATGTTCAATCAGTGATGGAGTTTCCTTATAGACTCTATGGTTGACAAACCAAATAGATTATCATGCACTGGGCATTTAACAAGTTGCTTAACAAAGCATGAACGTTGTGCAAAATGAATTACGGTATAAGTGATAACGCATAATAAACGCGAGGCAATAGTACATGTGCTATAACCAGTGAATCGTTATCACGATTGGTGGTGTGGGGGGATGTGGGTGCTCATTGAATCCAATTTTACTAGTTTAATCCTGCCACATTTCTGTGTCTGTACCAAGCCAGGACCTAGTTTTCCAACGAAATATGTCGAGGTCTTTTTTGTTTCTGTTCAGTGAGTTCATGTAATACCTGATTGTATGTGTTGTTGATATTCATGGAATTGTTGATAAGCACTGTTTAAATAAACATTAGAGAAAACCGAAGAATAGGCAATCTAGAGACACAAGCAACATTGGGTTAACAAGACCCAGGAAGAAGACAAACAAAACACAAAATAAAATACAGAAAACTACATGGATGAGCAACAGCGACTCACCAAAAACTTTCATTCCATTACTACACATTTTGAAATACGTAAAGAATAAAAATGAAAAAAAACTGTCCTTTTCTATATAAAGTTATAGAAGCATTGTATTAATCACCTGAGTATGTTCTTACCAGAATTGATTTTTACATTAATGAATGATTTACATACCAATTAAATGTCAGCTTTGGCTGGAAAAAATACATCAGGCATACATTTGAGTACATAAAAAAAACTTCTCACATTACTACGACCTCCAGTGAAGGAAGTATAATATATTTCCAATTTAAATAGTTACTTTGTAGTTAATTTAATTTCAGATTCCATTTAAACTATTTTCTGATTGAGTAACTTCATCTGGCGTGTTTTGAAAATGTAAACTTAAAAAATGTTCTTTTATCATGTTTCTCTCTTTCAAGTCTTTTGACTTTGAACGTACCTGATGAAGACTATTCCATAAACACACCGTCCACAATCAATTAGATATCTGTGTTTTTATTTATAGCTATGAAAAGAAGAGTTTGAAGATACCAAAGGGTAATTAGAGTACGTAAATTGAAGAAGGAAAGGCAACACAATGCCTTGTTATGCAAAGTAAAAAAAAATTAAATACTCCCTGTGCCACGCCATTTGAACATTCTGGCCATCCCTTTTTTGATTGTCATAAATATACAGACTATAAGAAAATATTATTTAATAGTCTTTATTGGCTACCTTCTAATATTAATTTTGTTGTAAATCTACTGACAAAAGGAAGTGATTTCCTAGTATATCAAGAAAATACAGCTGTTCTTAAACCTGTTTTTAAATATATTAAAGACTCCAAAAATGTACAATTGTCTAAATTGATTCAAAAGAATCAACACACATCTTCAAACGTATTCCTTTTCCTTTCATGTATAGTCTCTATATATGTTTTTGTATACAATCATTCTGAGTTTATTTATCTCTATGCATATTATATAATTTCCTGTGCGCATGCTAATACATATGGTAGATTATTGTATTCAGGAGAAGACTTCAAAAGTTTGGAAAACTAGTGTTCGATCCAAATTTGTTATATTTAACAAATAAAATATGTTTAAACTAAAACACAATGCTAAATGAAAAAGGCCAAACAACGATCTACAAAACACTACACAGAGCACTAAAGATCGAACACCACGAAAGGAAAGATTAAACAGTGATAGAAGACCACAAAAATGAATGACAACTGAAACATGCACAGTACAATAGCAGAGTCATCACACTGGCAGGAAAAAACCACATTAAAGAAATCAAAATATAATCAAACGTTCTAATATCTATATATATGGATTTTACATACTTAAATTAGCAAGGTTATAAGGTCATTTATACATATAAATATTTATTTGTATGTGTCTATGGATATAACCTAGTCTCCCTAAGTATTAAACAGAGGTCATTAATGTGTATGAATGAGAGACAAACCACTAATATTCTGGGTAGAGGCTATTTCACAAAATGCTATGTTTACACATCATTGCGAACCACAATAGAAATCATAAACATGTATACTGCTTGAATATGGTCACAATAAAGCCAACCACAACAATACGGATAGCTCTTCTGGAAAACACTGACGGTTCTGGTGTTTAACTCCATTTTTAACAATCTATATGCCGCCATAAGCCACTCAAGCGAAATGGATGAAGCAGGAGTTAAATTTGTTAATTGATTAATTTATTTCGGAAAATATAAACAAACAATGAAAATCCTATACAGTGGAACTTGTGCAATCCGACACCTGAGTTTTCCGACAACCTGTGACATCCAACAAAAAAGTTTGATCCCAAAGTATTTCTGTTCACTAAAATAAAACCTGAGTATTTCGACATCCTGTATAATCTATACATTGGTCCCTTGGTGTGTCAGATTAGACAGGTTCCACTGTGCATAGTTACTTCCGCGTCATATTCTTTCTCAGAGATGACGCTAAATACACACGGACACTAGACACAACTGACCAGTGCTCGATCATATTATATGGTTTTCCTGGAATATGTATGGTTTGTTTTATTTTTATTTACAAACACTGTCACGTTTTAGTACATCTATTTGGAGCAACATAGGCAGAAGAGAGAATCCGAAATCGTTGTAACGTCATTATGGAGCGTTGTATATGAACCTAGTCTAAAGAATGTTTATGACAAATGTATTTTGTCTGATATTTACAGCAAAAAAAATGCTTTAAAAAATGTACCATTAAGATAAACATACCCGAAGTGTGTATACAGGGACAATCAAAAGGAGCCACAGTTTGCTTACACAGTCAAAATGGCGTCTCAAGAGGATTCAGAGGGAAATGCTATATCACAAATAAATGGATGAACATGTCAGTGTTAATTCACTATGTACTGGCGAAGGAATAATTTGCTTACAAACAGAATTAGTTTTCATGGTAAATAAACTCAACTTGCGATTTAAATGATACTTTAGGCACACGGTGACATACAATCTTTTATTTTCATTTGGATAAAGGTCGACTACTTTGGTGCCCCAATGCGGATTCGCATTCATTAGGCCACTCGAGAATCTCACGAAAGGAGAGATGTAATGAGTAATGAAAACACCCGTAAAAAATCAGTAAGAGAAGCTTTTACTTTGAAAACATTCCATGCAAACAACCAGTTATCAACCACTGGTCATGGGAGTCTACAAAGACGTGAGGGACAATTTTCATCGATGGTGCAAACGGGGGTCAGCAAAGGATAACAGTTGACCGACTGCTCGTTACAGAAGTACAATAAATATATTACTTCAGTGTATTATTTGGCTTGCAATCATGTCCATTCATTTTCATCTTAAATTAAACATCGTAAGATAGGTTCCCATCATTTACTTACAAGATATCCGGATACTATTTTGATTAGTTTTAGCATTTAAGTTTATTGGACAATTGTGTACTCTGTTGACCAACAATTGACGCCATGTATTTAACCTGTCAGATGACATTGATCAAAACCAATCAAATTGATTGACCAACCATATGGCCATAGCATTCTATTTTGTCACGTACCGGAAGTTAATTTGTCTATTTGACATTAAGCTATTAGTGTAAGATTAAAGCTATTAGAGATCAGAATGATCTTTGTCGAAACCAACTGACAAGCCATGTCTTGTGTTTGACACTAAGAGACGTGTTATATTAATATCAGTACCTGCATGGTATATGTCTATGTTTCTATATATGGTACAGATTGGAGATGAACGTCTAAGACAGGTACCTTTTGATGCTAGACAAGAATAAATGTATCACAATGAAGATAAACAAAAAACCACCACTACTTGTACAAACAAATACACTCTACCATGACTTTAAAGGACACCTCTATATATACAATATACGTACATTGTCGGTAAATATAAAATTTATTTGTACGAGTTTTAGAAACAGGCAGAATAGCGAGCCTTCGGTGAGCTTTTCAGGCCTGTTTCGCAGCGAGTACAAATGAATTTTATATTTAACGACAATGTACGTATTTTTTGTGTTTATCCTGCAATGTCAAAAAGTCGGAAAACTTGTCAGATTTAAACAAAAAGGACAGAAACAAGCGTCATTCCTCGCCTTTCATAAATGTTGTCAAGGATGTCTTCTTCGTGGTCCGCGTTACATTAGTACCAGTTTCCTACTTGTCTGCGCCCTCCGCTGTACATAGCTACAGGATACCAGGAAAGTTTATTCGTAGGCTGAAAAGTTTATTCGTCTACTACGAATAAAGCAAAAATTTATTCGTATAGTATATTTGTACAGCAAATGTACTGATTGCAGGATAAATAGCAAATCAGTCTATAAATTACACCCACATTTTCGCCATTTATGAGTAGTCATACTGTCAAACATGATTTAGTGACCACATCTATTAAGAAATAACTTGTATTATGTGACCTTAATTTTGACTTTCCCTCACAGTGCTTTTTCATTAATTAATCCTGTATTATGTGACCCTATTTTAATGTTCTCTGTGAAGGTCACATAGGACAGATTTTACTATGATTTTAACCTGGAAATATAAAAGATCCAAATTACATCCCATAAAAAATCGATGAGACTGGGTGTTTGAAAGGGTCGAACCCCCGAATCAATTCATGACACCCACCCACCCATTGTGTATTATGACGACGCGAACAGTGTTTCTATAGTGACAGAAATCAGACAATCAAACTTGACTTTGGGATTGATATTGGCAACAAAACAAAAGTGCATGACAGAAAAAAGGCGAGAAATCGAAAACAATTAGGAAGATGAGCACGATTTGTCTGTTGGACTGTGGAACTATTTCGACAATGTGGTATTTTTTGGTATTCATTTTAATGTCCGATAACCCATTAATGTTGTGTCTATAAACTTCCTTCACGACAAACAACAATAAATCCTGTCTTCCCGTCCACAGACCCATCTTAGCGCCACATACGTACCAATACAATTTATTGTTTGTTTCGTTCACTTCCTGAACATATCTGAAACATTCACGCAAAAAGCACAAACTTAATCATACATAAATACGGCATTTGTACATAATAAAATCAAACAAGGAACACAGAAGTATTGAGTTCCTGCTTGTGTAAAACACTTAAAATAAAAACTTAATCATTTCACTTGTGTTTAAATTAATCTGACCTTTTAAAATAATTATATATGCAATTGGAATATTGTTAGTCAAGGACTCGTAGTATTGTAGAAAGATAAAATTCACTTCAGAAATAAT
Organism: Gigantidas platifrons; assembly: GCA_002080005.1. NCBI lineage: Eukaryota > Metazoa > Mollusca > Bivalvia > Mytilida > Modiolidae > Gigantidas > Gigantidas platifrons. The sequence continues at coordinate 21,761 of MJUT01062743.1, read as the reverse complement.
TGAAAATCGCAGTGTCGGAACTAGAAAATGTACCGTGTTTTCACAATTTAGTAAAATTATATCCTCTATCATTGAGTAAGCTTTCGTCATATCTATCATAACTTAAAAAAGAAACTTTCTTACTTAAATGATGGTAGGCAACGTTCCCAGGTTATAGTTTTGGGTCACGATTTAGCTTATTTTGACAAGCACGAAACGAAAGGCAAAATGTACTACACAGAAAATATAGTCCTTGTGAATAAGATATATGTCGAGTTCGGAGGCGACATTTTTCAACAAATCACCGGCATTCCTGTTGGTACAAACTATGCCCTTCTTGCCAATCTTTTCCAATACTAATATGGGTCTGAGTTTACACAAAAACAAAGACAGAATAATGCAGAAGCTAAATTATTTAATCTCACTTTCAGGTATAATGATGCTGTTCTTTCAATTATTAATCCGAAGTTTGCTGATGGGATTCCATGAATATACACACAAAGAACTTGAGATACAGGAAACAACAGAAACAGCTACTAACCTTTAAGACAATTTGTTCGCTATACATGTTCTACACCTTGATAGTAAAATACTAACTGCTCCCTAGTACGGAGTTTACATGTATATTTCATGACTGATACGCTACGCTCGAACTTACAGTTTGTTTTCAGACGTTCCACAACCTCACCGTATTCTGAGTAACTAACCTGTTAAATCAAGGATTCTTGACGAATCGTCTGTTCTTATCTTTCAAAACGTTTTTCCGAAGAAATCAACACCTTGTTGAAACGTTTTCTGTCAGTAGCGTACAGATGACGAAAGATGGTATTGGTTGATTTGATTTTTTATGTTTAACGCCACTTTCAGCAATATTTCAGCTATATCATGGCGACTAGTTTTAGTGGTGGAAGAAGCCGGAGAGAACCACCGACCATGGGCAAGCAACTGGTAAGCTTTATCACTTGCGGATGCGAGTCGAGTGCACCCTTTTTTGTAATTTACAAAGCCACGCCGTATTGGTGATAGGCTTGTATGAGTTGTAGGTAATCCAGCTACCTAACTCATTGAGCCTCACGGGCTCTTCCAAATGGTATTGGCAATTAATGTTGGCCCTAAATTGATTATTCTTTCACTATTATGTCATACGATGGTCGTGTATGCTAAGTGATATTTAGATAATGGTTGAGGTCATCGGGTCTCTTTAATATACCTGACACTTCTGTATCACGAAGAGTCAATATAGTATGTATAATGTTCAAGATTGTGTCGTTCTTCATAGTCACGGTTATATGTTATATGTTGGTATTTTACTCACATGTGGGGGAGCATTGGTATGACTGCATCAGTTCAATACAAGGAGAGGTTTGGGCACATAACAATTGTTTAACCCTGTCACATTTTATTGAAGTGTCTGAACCAAGACAGGGAAGTGATTGGTCACCTGTTTGTGTGTTATGTGTATCGATAGTGCTTCTTTCTACGATTTTAATATTTAATTATGGAGTTGTTCCGACATTATTCTATTTTTTTATATTTAATTTTGGAGTTGTTCCGACTTTAATCTTAATATATAGGTTAGCACTGAAATGGGGTTCTAAATAACCATAGTTTAGAACTTAAAAAGCTGTCTTGAAATGGGTTACAACTTAAAAAAAACCTTCTTAATATAGATAAATACATAAATATACAATACTGGTGTACTGACGGTAAATATCAAATTTATGTGACGAGGCTTAGAAACGGAGGAAAGACGAGCTTTGTCTTTCCATCCGTTTCCTGCCGAGCCACATAAATTCTATACTTACCGTCAATATACCAATATTGTATTTATCCTGCAATAAAATTTGCAAAAAATATGTTATTTAATTTAATAATAAAAAAAAAGATAATGGAAACCCCATTGATACCTCAATAGTAATCCCGGTAAGGGGAGTGGCTTAATAGCTTTATTAGGTTAATGTGAAAAGTGTTATTATGACAGGGGTGTGGCTTAATAGCTTTATTAGGCTAATGTGAAAAGTGGTATTATGACACTGTGAATAAAGCAACAGTTTATTTCAACCCATTTATTATGACAAAACAGAACCCAATTGCAGGATAAAAAGAATTCTTAATATATATAAGAACTTAAAAAGCTTTTTAATAATAATTAGTAATATAGTTAGCATGCCTTATACTAATAACAATTAGTAATATAGTTAGCATGCCTTATACTAATAACAATTAGTAATATAGTTAGCATGCCTTATACTAATAACAATTAGTAATATAGTTAGCATGCCTTATACTAATAACAATTAGTAATATAGTTAGCATGCCTTATACTAATAACAATTAGTAATATAGTTAGCATGCCTTATACTAAGCTTGGAGAGTAAGTGGTCTTGTATATGTATGTAGAAGTACTGATTATACCTCTGTATCTAAGATTGTTTAAATTAGATTTTGGGGCTGTTCGACAGTGTGGCATTTCTTATTTTATTTTAATATTTTCTAATTATACTGTGCATAACAAACATATCTTCAACAATAGTAGACGAATTTAATACCATGTACTTAAACGTTTGGAGATTTTGGAGCATAACAAACATATCTTCAACAATAGTAGACGAATTTAATACCATGTACTTAAACGTTTGGAGATTTTGGAGCTGTTCGACAGTGTGGCATTTCTTATTTTATTTTAATATTTTCTAATTATACTGTGCATAACAAACATATCTTCAAAAATAGTAGACGAATTTAATACCATGTACTTAAACGTTTGGAGATTTTGGAGCTGTTCGATAGTGTGGCATTTCTTATTTTATTTTAATATTTCCTAATTATACTGTGCACAACACACAAATCCTTAAAACTAGTAGAATAATTTAATACCATACACTTAAGTATTTGTACTTATAGTCATTTTGTAAGTACATCTTTAACATACTATAATAATTATAATAACAAATAATTATGCTACAGTTCTGCATTCCTGTCTATACTTATGAAGTATTTTCAACATTGAAGTGCTATATTTTGTCAATTAACGCACGGTAATATAATTTGTTCTGATGTTTTATGTCTATTGGGGGAAATAAAATTGCATGTATAAATAATACATATTTGTTAAATTTCAAACGGAGTGTCGGCAATTTGTATTTTCATGCATATTCCGAGAGTGAACAATCAACAATAAAAATTTAACAAAGAAATTACTTTCATTTCGAAAACGATACTTTTTCAAACCGTAATCTGTAAGATGTCACTTAAATTAAATTTAATTTAAAAAAAAATAACTTGGATTTGCACCTAATAATAAATATGTCGAGTTCAAAACCACTTTCAACAATATAACAGTTATTGTAATGGCGGGCAATTTTATTGGTGGCTGACACCGGAGTTCCTTGAGAAAAGACTACCGGCTTGCCGAAAATCACTGACAAACTTGATTCCTTGTATCGAGTTCACCTCGCAACGATCGGAAATCAATCTTGCAAAACTATATATTTATTGAATATATCAACAACAAGCCCTGTGTCATGTTTTATTATACGTTTTTAATTTATACAGAGTTGAATGACACTTAATATATTTCATCTTAAAACATGATCCCTGTGGGATTGAAAAAGGGGTATATCTTCTCCGATGCCGGTTACAATTTCTCTGAATAATTTATGGTTTGCTGGCGTGATCTCGTCATGGATATGACTGACAATCCGCTCCCTTGACATTAATTTAACCAACAATTAATCGTGAAATCATGGAATTCGATGTATTAATATTAGTATGACATATTATCTCAATGTCAGAGTTTCTTGATATTGTCTTTGATCTTTAAAACTGATATTAATATGTATTGTTTTTGTTAATGAATAGAACACATTATATTAACCTTTAAGTCAAAGCGGTATTAATGAAAAAAAATTATTTAACAAAATTCTGATTGCTTTTATTTCATAAAATGAAAATATGTTGCATATCTAGAAAAAAAAGCCGTTTTACTGATATTAAAAAATAGAACACATTACATTAAGCTTTAAGTCAAACCAGTGTTCATTAAAACATTAAACAGAATTGTGATTGCTTTTATTTAATCAAATGAAAATATGTTGCATATCAGAAAAAAAACATTTTACTGATATTGAAAAAAGAGAATCAGATAAAAGCTTGAATCGCACGAGAATCATTAGAACACCTATCGTTTAAGCAAGCACCTTGCCAATTTGTAAAGTATGCACAGTTCACAACAAACGTTGTTATTCGTTTTAGATTATAATGTACTTTATCAATTAGATGTTGTCTTAAATGTTATGATTTAATACAAATTATTTAATGAGCAAGGATATACATATTACCGCCCATTCCTCTTTTTCAAATATTAAAAGCTCATTGAGAAATACAACAGCTTACGTCAAGCACGTTCTCGTGGTATTGTTTTAGATAAAATGCCAAAATAACTTACATTTAATATTCATTTACTGTTTTACATACAATTCAAAACATGCGGACATAAAGAAAGAAATACTATCAGAACAGAGAATGTTTTTGCTCATTTGACAAAATAAATATATATTACTTCAAAGGCAATTTTTTCATTTTCCCACTATGCACCTGTTAAGAAAAACCCGACAATTTACCAAATATATTATCCGGAAGTAAATTCTAAATTTAATAATAGTGGGGGAAAATAAAGTATTTTTATCGCCATTGAACTTTCAGTACTAAGCCAGTAAAGTGAGCGGTCATGTATGTATGTTAGGGGTATCAAGCCAGTAAAGTGAGCGGTCATGTATGTATGTTAGGGGTATCCATTTGGCTTCTGTTCCTACGATTTGAATTTTGAAACACGTCAGATAGTGTGGTTGTTTTTTGCTATTTTTTTTTTTAGTTTCAATTTTCAGGCTACAGCCTTAAAACAAATCGAAAAGACACAAAACAATTGTGTGCGAATATACCAAAGGGGTAATCAAGAAGAGGCAAATCGAAGAAGATGACAGACAACACAATGGTCAAAAGGAAGAAGCAATGATTTACAAAACATTACACAGAAAAGAAAGGACCGAGGAACACCAACCCCACGAAAAACCTGTGACAATCTAAAGTTGTTTTAATAGACCATTCCAGTGATAACTACACGATGTATCCATTGAAACGTGCTCTCGTCATGAATATAGCTGGAATATTGTTCACTTGACTACGGTTTGGCTCCATAAAACGGAAGTGCCTGTGTCATACAAGGAAAAGAGTGGACGGTCATGTATTCGCTCGATGTTGATATTTGATTTTAGAGCTGTTCTGACTGTGATATTATGTATTTCTCATTTTATTTACATTTTAGCAAATAGGATGCACAAATCAATTTGAGACCAAGTGTTTTTGTTAATTTAAAATTATACCTCCCACTTTTCCATTAGTGGAGCGATTTGATTTCACTTCCTTAAAATTTGAAAGATTAAATAACAGATTAATATAAAAAAAAAAAAGTATATACATTGATTATCCATTATCAGTTCCTATGTTGTCAACAATGTATGCTAAATATTAACAGGGATACAATGTAACTGAGAACTCTCGTTTTTCCTGATAATGGTAATTTATTTGAAAATGTTAAATTTATAGCCACTTTAGATGTAACTAATAAATAAGAAGGGTAAGCAACACTGAGATTTTAATTTCCATGCAGTTTTGCAAAAGAAGTTAAGTTTGTATAACACAAGAGAGCTATGTCTCCTCTTTTGGTTTGTGATATTATTTTGATCTGTTTTATATGTTGTTATTACTACATTGTTTTACATATATAAAATGTTTTAACCTATTCAGCATTGAGACGGAATCAGGACAATGTATCTTTAAGCGATATTTCTACCCGTTCGTTGTTGATTCAGTGAGCTAGCACCACCATGCAAGTCCAACTGAATGTATCAGTCTAGTACAAGGCGAATATAATTATCACTTCATCGACTGCAACCTGTTCTAGCTGTGGTATGGCTACAAATATTGCTAATTTTGGCGTTAAACAACAATCATTCACTTAATCTTAATCTATATTTCCTTGCTAAATTTTATTGATCGATTGCATATTGCATAACAATATTTCAGCTCTATTCAGGACGAGAACAAGCTATATAAACATATTATACTTTACGTTTTTATTTTCCCTATTTGTCTTTATTAGCGCAGCCGGTTAATATTTTCGTATATTGACCGGTCAATATTTTAGTATATGGACCGGGTCCGATAATTATAATGTTTTCTTCCGGATTTTGTTCGAACTCGTTCTTTGTCTTAGATATACAATAACAAAAACATGTCGTCTGACAGATTTGCATGTATTGAGTATAATATAACAAATAGTTCATGGCACTTCGGGCCAAATGGCAGTTTATGGACCGGTCTGTCACCCACAAAATAGTATATGGACCTCAGCTTCGCTTCGGTCCATATAATATTTTGTGGTTGACATCCCGGTCCATAAACTGTCATATGGCCCTTAGTGCCATGAACTATTTGATAAATAATACAGGAATGTAACTAACAATGGAAATATATGGAGAGGAGAGTGGTGACGAAATACTTAGTCTTCTATGGTGTATATTCTTTTCCGAAATCCACAATAGCTGTGAATAGTTGTCGTGCAGGAGCTTGGCACTCTCGAAACATGTTAACCATCATGGTTAGCGATGAGGCTTTTTTGACCTCCCTCTCACTGGAAGGGTATCCCCTATCTGCTATGAGTATGTGATGTGCAGCTTTGAGGGTCGAGTTCTTGGAACAATCAGCAATACCCAGTATCAGAATACTACACAATAATTATCATCATGACTTTAAAAAACAAATAAAAATATAAATGTCCACATTACGCTTTGGTTCTTTCAATTAAGTGAAGAGCAAAACTTTAAGAAGAGAATAACAAAACAGAGGTGTATCAGTCTAATGTTTACTCCAAGAAACATGAATGCACCATTAATTTTAATTAGTGTAGCAGCTATTTGTTCGGAAAAGTTTATTACACTACAAATATTTTGTAGATTTATGTATTCCATACTTGGTTAACGATGTCATATCAAAACATTTTCACTAAAGATTAAATGGCGAAAACCGTTTTTACTATCCTGTCCCAGTAAGACGAATGTTTGCATGTGCATTTAAAATCTCCAGTAAACGAAAAGAAGTTAACATTAAGCAGAAATGAAAGCCAACCCAGGGGTATATTATAATAAACAATTATTGCCTTCTTGCGAGATGAAAATATATAATTGTCAACACGAGGGTAACCAATTGTGTGATGGGTGACAATTGTGACTTTCACACGAAAGCTATAATAGTTTTAATTACAGAACAGTTGTCAATTTTATTCCCTTTTATTGTTTAAGTAATGGAGGTATTAAAACCTCCAATGCTAGATACATATCTCGATCTTTCGACCTCAACACGTGCACTTGAACTATTGCCATACCGAGCCCGAGTCGATCGAGTGCCTGAGTGTAACATTCCCGTTAAAGGGCAGATGAACTGAGTTCTGAAATCATCATGAAAATCTAGTTAAAAAAAGGAATAGTTTACATTTAACGGTGTTCATAACAACACTACAAAAGTTCAAATGAATAAAAGTATTTAATGAAGCCGACAATGTCTTGACGTATCTTTGTAGACACATTATAAGTTAATAGATCATTACCCTTTCATATCAAGCTATTTAATTTTACAACTGAATTATTTTGTCTCTTAAATAGTTATGCTAAATAGTCCAAACTGCCCGATTACTGCAGAAGTAGAGTAAATTAACGACGATACGTGTTTACGATATGAAAACCCCCATTATTACGTCACCTACCGTTAACACATTCCACGGAGATAAACAAAGCATTCCTTCTCGGTTATAATCGTTAAGGGAGTTGGTTATTGCATTGTATATGGCGGAATAATTTCCTTATCAGCGAATTCACATTAGGAAACAAGGCTGACTGTTTGATAACAAAATCAGTTCTTAATTCCGTCCATTAAGAAAAAGATTACAGCATTTAGCGCAAATGTTGTAAAGGTTCTTAGTATAGAGCAGACAAAATACCATGTTATTACTTAAAGCGAGAAAAAGATATTCTGTGGAGATATTTAATCTCGTCATTAAAGAGAGGAGGGGAGGGTTTCTTTTTGCAATTATAGTAATAATGGTTTTCTTCCGTTACATTGCTGGAGAGCAGTTTCTACATATAGAAACGAAACTAATGAATACAATCAATATAATAATATAATATATATTTTCAGTTCGTTCCATAACTTTCGGCAAATATTTTTTGGTAATCAGATGAATTTCAATGCTCATTAACGTGGTTTAATATTTCATCAAAACATAATTAATAATGTAATCATTAGACTCCAGAAATGTGTACCCAAGTCAGAAACATATCATATTTCATACTTAAACCATCTCATAAAGTATAACAAGGCTAATATAAAGGTAGATATCTAATTTAGAGAACACGGCATGTATATGGAATAACCTTCATCAGGTACGCTCGAAGTCAAAAGATTGGAAAATAAAATAATGTAAAGTCTTTGGGAGCATACAACCTAAAGGTTCTTAAGATGATACCCGAAATCGGCTAACATAAAGGTTTGCTATACACGAGGTAGATGGACCTTAGTTTCAATAAGAATTTGATTATATGGGAACTATACTAAAAAATAAAAACGTAGATATATAATTTAGTGCGCACAACACGTTTCTGGAATAACCTTCATCAGGTATGCTCAAAATCAAAAGATTGGAAAGACAAATAATTTAAAGTTTTAGAGGCAATAAAACAAAAGTATCATAATGCCTTCAGATGTTACACGATGGGTGCCACTAGTGGAGCAGGAACTACTTACCCTTCCGGAGCATCTCAATGCAAACTCGTTTTTTAGTGGGGTTCTAGTTACTCGATCTTTAGTTTTATGTGTATGTTTTGTAGTCTTTGTCTCTTAATTAGCCCTTATATTAGACTAGAAATTATTTACATTCGGACGATTTCAAGACGGAAAATTTAAAAGAATGTTCTCGTCATGGATATAGATGAACAACTGTTTATTTGTACTTGAAAGATATATATAAACATGCTTCAGTGACAGATAATCCGCCAATTAAATAGCCATTAATAACAAAATTGCATTTGTGATAAACAAATACAAAACACATTCGTAATAACTAAAAGATCGTTATTTTAACGATAGCAACCAGGAAATTAATCTCTTAATCCGAGCAAAGCTATCTTTGTGTCATACAGTACTGTCAAAGTAAAATGTTTCTACTGCGTCATATGTGTTATATGGTGAATAAATACTGCACAGTAATCTCAAATATATGTCCTATATATAAAAAGGAGATGGGGTTAGTGAAAGACGAACGGCAATCTGCATACAATATAAATACCGAAAAAACAAAAACAAACATTATTTTTATAACTCAATTTACGAGCTTGAAAAACAGTTCATCTATCTAATATTTGTTCAATCTCAGGCGAGCAGTATTTCAGTTTTATTCATAAATATAAATTAAATGGAATATTTTCACTATGATTGTTCTAAGGATGGGTTAGATTTATGGTGTTTAATGCCACTTTCAACAATATTTCAGTTATATCGTAGTGGTCAGTGTTACTGGTGGAGGAAACTGGAGTGCTCGAAAAAAAAAAGAAAGACCGATCTGCCGAAAGTCACTGACAAACTTAAACACATACTGGTGTATCGTGTACACTTCGACATATGCAGAATTCGAACATAAAACTTTAGTGGTGATATGCACTGCTTACATAGGTAGTTGTTAATCCAACTATCGTACGAGCACGACGGCCCCTTCTAAGGATGGTATTTGGTTGCTCCCAGAAGAGTTTGAAGATAGCAAAGGAGTAATCAGAATCCGTAAATCGAAGATATAAATGTGGTGTACATTGATGAAACATTGCATCCTTCAATAAACCGCCAACAATTGTCCATTAGGCTAGTTCTGCTGTAATGAACACGTAGATATGTTTTTGCCGCGATGGACACGTGTCTTGAATAAGAAAGGTTTGAAAATGGCAATAACAGTCATCGGGTACGCTCAGGTCAAAAAATGGGAAGAGCAAATAATATAGAAGTCTTTGTGAGCATATAAAGGTTATAGGAAAATTACCGAACACCGAGCAATGTTCCAAAGGGAAAATCAAAACTCATAAATCAACAGAGTCAAAATCAGTCAAGAATCGGAAAACTGGGAAAACCGCAATGGCTTTTCATTACGTTCATTGTGAGTATGTAAGCCAATGGGCCTAAACGGGATAGCCAAAATCGGCTACCTATATGCCTGACAAAGATTTTTCGTTTTAATCAATTACATTGTGTAAGAACTGTATATTTCAAACATAATCATAAACCATGTCCCGAATCACTAATGGGTAACGGACAGAGTTGTCGACTAATGAAAACGTATATATATAATTTACACTACGTGTATCTAGAATAACATTAACCAGGCAATGTATGCTTTACTTGAAATTAATGTAACCTTCGTCAAAATCATTCAAGTCCTTAGGGGCTTGGTGGTATTTGAATCTTCCCAGCAACATATACCGTATTATTGTGATCGCTGCGTGGTTCATTCGGGGGAGGGAGAAAGGGTGAGAATGAATTCCTTCAGCCAAGCTTTTCATTTGTTACAATTAAATATATCGTTTCCATCGAAAATTTACATATAATTATATTTTATTGTATTTTTATGTAATATATATGTATGTATAATTGTTAGACGTGGCCATTGGTGCCCCGATTATGATCAACCTCGTTGTAAAGGGGTAGATTCTATATATATATAAATATAGGAATGTTTGTTAAAGTACAAGTACTGACGATGATACCAACACAGTTCTCATGTTTTAGTAATTTAAAAATAAATGCAGAATGCTGTGCGTCTGATACCAAAATAAAAATGAACAAGTTTAGTAGATTAATTCGAATAATTTACAAGACACTCAAAATAGACTATAACGTTAAATACAATGAAATGTCTATTCTGTATTCACTTAAAGCATAGTTAGATTATCATAGCCATACATTACACTTAAAACACCACTTACAATATAAACTTCAAAGAAGATTACATCATCAATTGACTACTAACTTTAAAAGCATCAGACACGTAATAGGAGAAACAAAATATATAATAAACACACAACTTATTATCAAATCGATAAATATACATTAGAATGGCAATATGCTTTCAGCTTGACTTTATTACCAATTTACATAAGGTAGGTGTATGAACATCATTTCACTAAGACGGAAGGTTTGTGCCCACCAAACCTGCTGAAGGTTATTCCAGTAACGCGTCATGATCACTGAATTTGATATCTACGTTTGTTTTAACCCTGTCTCAAGAATGGTCAGTGAGGGGTCATGATTGTATATATGTATGTTAAGGGTATCGGTTTTTTTTTCCAGTTTCTACGATTCTGCGATTAAATGTTATTCCTTTATAAAGGACATTCCGTGATTGTACGATGCGACTAAACGTCCCCCTCCACACTCCTAGCACGATAGGAATTCCCACAACAACACGTAACAAGTAACTGGTCACTAAACATATATGTAAGCCTTACTAGTCTGTTACATTCTAAAGAAAAGATTGAGGGTTCCAAAGGAGTAATCAGAAGCCGTATATCGCAGAAAGGCAGATAATGCAGTGACAAAGAAAACTTACAAAAAGCAAGCAATGATTTACAAAACTCTACATTAAATTAAGAAGATTTTGAAGATACTAATGGGCCGATCAGAATCCGTATATTGAGGAAGAACAGACAACACAATGGCCACAAAAATAGTACAAAAGGACAAACAACGATCAACAAAACACACACAAAATCGAGCAACAAGAACACCACTAAACACGAGGGTAAAATTAAATGCTCCGGAAGGATAAGCAGTTCCTGCTCCCCCAGTGGCAATCGTCGTGTTACCATTAAACTACACAAACATCATGTCATACAGAAAATGTGTGACATCTCCCTTGTCTCTGACCTCAATCAATTCCAAATCAATGATGAGCGAAGATCATAACTTACAGCCGAAACTGATTGCAAAATAGCAGCATCGCTGTAGATCCGCATGAAGGAATAATAACTGCCTGTAAAATAAACGCCACCTTTGAATATTATGTTATCATTGTTTATGTGGAGAAGGAATTGATAACCTTTCTACAGAACAGAAGTATGTTAATCTATATTTAGTTTTCTGTGTAATGTTTTGTAGATCGTTTGTCCTCCTTTTTCTTTTGTCCATTGTGTTGTCTGTCCTTCTTTTTCTTTTGTCCATTGTGTTGTCTGTCCTTCTTTTTCTTTTGTCCATTGTGTTGTCTGTCCTTCTTTTTCTTTTGTCCATTGTGTTGTCTGTCCTTCTTTTTCTTTTGTCCATTGTGTTGTCTGTCCTTCTTTTTCTTTTGTCCATTATGTTGTCTGTCCTTCTTTTTCTTTTGTCCATTGTGTTGTCTGTCCTTCTTTTTCTTTTGTCCATTGTGTTGTCTGTCCTTCTTCGATTTAAGGATTCTGATTACCCCTTTGATATCTCCAAACACTTTTAGTGGGATTCGTGTTGCTCGATCTTTAGTGTTCTGTGTAATGGTTTGTGAATCTTCGTTTCTTCTTTTTCTGTTGGCCATTGTATTGTCTGTCGTTCGACTTACGTCTTCTGATTGCCCCTTTGCCATCTTCACGCTTTTCTTATTGGTGTATACATATAATATATATTCCAGATGTCGTGGTATCAATCATGTATAATAAATGCGTGAACATATTCAATACAGCCCGTCATAATGTCAGCACGACCATAGATTCTCTGATCATGTACTATGTGTCGGAAAACGTGACCTGTTAACAGTTTTTTTTAGTTTGTAGTAGACTGACACAGGCCATGTATCTACGTTCTTATCACATCGCTGTTTATTATGGATGTGAATTTCAAAGAAAACATCTGTATATAACGGGGGAGGCAATCCCGGTAATAGAATAGGTGATAGGACATTTTTTTCTCCGCTTCCCGGTATATTGAAAGTTTGTTTGTTATCAATCAAATATACAGCTCGTCCCCTCAAGGTACGCAAAAGAGTGTCTCGTGTATGTGGAATGCCACAGTCTTTTCACGCAACACAACTATGTCGCAATATGACATGCGTTGTCCATTGCGGATTACGACCGCTAACCTAGTTTTACCGACAGACTACAAACAGCTTGTAACCGCGGGATAATATGCCTTTTATTATTATCTATTTGAGCTGATTCATTGTGTCTGTATGTATACATTATGATATATCATTGTTCCACCAATAAATCATTGCCAATTTCAAATGTTTCATAGCCCCCTGTTACACTTTATGCTCCTTGTGTTCACATACGTATGACTTATGGTACTAGGTATACAAAATGTATCTTTGCTTTCCTTCTAACGCAACTATTTTAATGTATTTTTACAGAGGTAATTCGATTATTAAATACAATTATATCATTTCTTTATAAAACATTCGTGCGAGCATTGACAATTATTGAATGATAAAGAAAATTTGTCTCAGCTTGTATCATTTTATGTGAACAAATTGCTCAAAAATAAATACATATGAATATAACGGTAATCTATTTATATTAGATTTATAGGCCATTTGAACGTTTTTTACTAAAGGAAGGCACTTGTTATATAATTGTTCCATAATAATAAATAACGGGAGTTATTGTGAGTAAATGATGCGTTTTATTTGCACGTTTCAAGGAAAAACACATACATGTAATTGAATGATATTCTAATAAAAGAAATATAATTGTCAAAACAATTTATTTGCCAACACAGACCCAGATGAATTGAATGTAAACACATCATCGCCGTCATTTAAGAGTTTGAAAATTGAATACACCAAATATCCCCCAAACGCTTTGCGTTATTTTATACTCTGTTATATCAGACATTTTTATAGTTTTCTTTACAAAAACGTTAGAGAAAACCGAAGAGGCAATCAAGAATGTACAATCTAGAGACATTGGCAACATTTGCTGCACAAGACACAGGACGAAGAAAAATAAATAAAACAGACTTAACAAAGAAAACTAAAAAGATAAGCAATACGGACATGACCACAAAAAAAACGGGGATGACCAGCACAAAGCGGGGATGAACTACGCACTAAGTACTCAATCGACAAATTAGCCTTTAATTTAAAAATGCCCCCATTTTTACGGCACATTTGAATTCTGCATATTTTATGCAACATTGTGTTCACAAATGCCTAATAAATTGTCCCTGCCATTTGCATTTCCCCCCAGTTGTTTGCAAGTTGGCTCATGCTTTATTTGTGTTGGTTGCTTGTGCGTAGGGCTTCTTGACAATATGAGTAAAATGACTGGTGTGTCATTGGGGGAAGTAAATGTCGATCCTACGGGAGGACCAGAGGCCAACCCCATCTAGTTTTGTGATGGGATGGCTGGATCCGTGTTGCTCATTGTTTTAGTTTTCTGTGTTGTATTGTTTTAAAAGAATTTGTTTTGGTTTGTTTTGTTTATTTTGTTTTCTTTGTCTTCGTTCTGAATCTTTTGTCCAATGTTTCCAGTGTCGCTGGATTGTTCATTCATGATTTCCCCTTCGGGTTTCTCTAATGTTTATTCGAGCTTAACCACCACCCCTTCCGCTAAAACCATATTCCGCATCTTATTTACATGCATGAATAATCAAACTAATTTGTACAACAGCATTATTTTATATTTGAGGTTCTTGATATACAACTAAGATAAATTACATAACATCAAGCGCATCGTTTTTATATATTTTTAAAATCTCCTTCTGCCACGTTAACTAGCTATACTTTGATCTGCCATGTTAATGACGTAACGTATTCCCTAAGAATATCCGATTCAAATGTATACACCTGTGTGCAACAATTTATCTTATGTAATTTCACCTGTGATAATCTTTTATTAAAGCGTATGCAAAAGGAAAAATCCCAAATGTACTTCCGCCACTGATTTATGGCAGAGTGTACTAGTTTACATAGGAATACAACAGAAGCATGTACTACCCAAAACACGTTTATCTAGAATTGTGAGATTATTATCGGCTATCAATCAATACAATGTTTATCTCAAATAAGATTTCATCCACTTTGAAACGTGTCTCTTCATCACACATGAACATGAACTTCTTAGCAGTTCAAAGATATATTATCAATTCTAAACGCTTCACCCCTTGATTTGATTTGCACTCCTTCACTTTTTAGCATGTTTTTTCGCACCTTCTTCCTTTTAATTTTTTTTTCTTCATTTTCGCATTAAGAGAATCACTAATATTATTCGTTCTTCTTCTTCGAGACAATTCAAATGTATTTTATATGATTTTTTTGGGAAACGAATTTACATAAGTTTTTATAACTTGTTTTCGGATCCCACTGGTTGATTACTGTTATGAAATTTATTGTAATTGTCATTGTTATAGTTTGTATTGTATTTGTAATTAATCAATAAAAATATGTTTACACCAAAATACCGTTGAAATTCAAAACGACTTAAATCCTCTCTCCTCTCTAACATGCTTGTATAAACACATTTTGACCGAGGAGTACTCAATTGACTCAACATTTAAAGTACTCCACATGTACCACCTTGCTGACTAATTGCCATGGAGATTTTTTATGGGTAATATATTTTCCCCTTGGAATGTTTTTGTGACCTCCTTGTATGATTTCTCAGTAGTTCTTCAATTGCACCAGAAATGGTAACCTCTATTCTGTTATTATGTCATCTACATGTTACCTAATTTGTTATATTTCAGTATTTACTATTGAAAAATAACTTAAAAAGACTTTTTATCCATTCGTCTAAAGCCTGAAATGACAAATAAAAACATCATGGTGATTTTTTGCATATTTGGCACCTGATCTCAATATGTCTATAAGTAAACATGACTTGTAAGTCATGTACAGAAGCCATTGGGGTCGTTGCTATTGATTTTTTTTGCTTGTTTATGGGTTTGTTGGTAAATTTTCAAATGTTAGAATTTCATTTATAAACAGAAATGATGTGATTGATTGATTGTGGTTTAACGTCAGAAGAGCTGTATTTAAGATATATTTATGACAACGACAAACAACAATAAATCAGCTAAAAATAAAAGAAAAAAGAAATAGTCGATACGAACCCCACAAAAATCAAGGGCTTAACCTAGGTCAGGAATGTATACTTTACTAGTGGCACACGTCGAGTTACTGTTAAACAACACGAACATCATCTCAGAAATGATATGATCCCGCTGTCGTATTCACAACCTCACCATCTCATCATCTCAGAAATGATATGACCCCGCTGTCGTATGCACAGCTTCACGATGTCATCATCTCAGAAATGATATGACCCCGCTGTCGTATTCACAGCTTCACGATGTCATCATCTCAGAAATGATATGACCCCGCTGTCGTATTCACAACCTCACCATGTCATCATCTCAGAAATGATATGATCCCGCGGTCGTATTCACAACCTCACCATGTCATAATCTCAGAAATGATATGATCCCGCGGTCGTATTCACAGCCTCACCATGTCGTCATCTCAGAAATGATATGATCCCGCTCTCGTATTCACAACCTCACCATGTTATCATCTCAGAAATGATATGATCCCGCGGTCGTATTCACAACCTCACTATGTTATCATCTCAGAAATGATACGATCCCGCTGTCGTATTCACAACCTCACCATGTCATCACCTCAGAAAAGATATCTTCCCGCTGTCGTATTCACAACCTCACCATGTCATCATCTCAGAAATGATATGACCCCGCTATCGTATACACATCCTCACCATGTCATCATCTCAGAAATGATATGACCCCGCTGTCGTATTCACAACCTCACCATGTCATCATCTCAGAAATGATATGACCCCGCTGTCGTATTCACAACCTCACCATGTGATCATCTCAGAAATGATATGACCTCGCTGTCGTATTCACAACCTCACCATGTCATCATCTCAGAAATGATATGACCCCGCTATCGTATACACAACCTCACCATGTCATCATCTCAGAAATTATATGACCTCGCTGTCGTATTCACAACCTCACCATGTCATCACCTCAGAAATGATATGACCTCGCTGTCGTATTCACAACCTCACCATGTCATCATCTCAGAAATGATATGCACAACCTCGCATGTCATCATCTCAGAAATGATATGACCTCGCTGTCGTATTCACAACCTCACCATGTCATCACCTCAGAAATGATATGACCCCGCTGTCGTATTCACAACCTCACCATGTCATCACCTCAGGTGGAGGAATTCGTGTTGCTAAGTCTTTGTTTAGTTTTATTTTTGTGTGTGTTTGTTTGTTTGGGTTTTGGTGGGGGTACTTCCTTCTTCGAATCGATTGATTTGATTTATTGTGGTTAACGCCAATTTCAGCTAGACCATGGCGACCAGTTTTAGCGGTGGAGGAAGCCGGAGTACCAGGAGAAAACCACCGACCATGGGCAAGCAACTGGTAAACTTTATCACTAGCGGCTGCGAGTCGAGTGCACCCTTTTTTGTAATTTACAAAGCCCGGCGCGAACACTTCTTTCTTCTATTTACGGTGTCTGATTAAACCTTTGCTTCAATAACATTTTTCTTATATGGATACCGTGTTGGACACCAATATACGAAAATAAAGGGGAGAAAATAGTGAGGGTCCGAGGACACCACGAGGTTCTACTGCATAAAGGAAACTAAATGTAACAGGTCATGTAATTGTGTGTTATGTAATTGTGTGTTATGTGTATCAATTTTGCCTATTTCTACGATTTTTATATTTTTGTTTAATTTAAAACTGTTCCGACAGTGTGATATTTTTTTTTTTTCATTTATTATCATAGTTCGTT
>MJUT01062739.1:72631-85270 GCA_002080005.1 Gigantidas platifrons | reverse complement strand
CGGAGTAATATTCACAGATCGTTAGCAATATCCTTTCAGCTTTGAAACAATCCCCCCCCCATTTACACGGTGCGGATTGGCACAATACGTTTCTGTGTCAGTTTTTTTCTTCAAATGCTGACTAAGCGAGTTCGACAACAGACTGTGCGCGGGAAATGGGACTATGAAAACGTGAAGGAATGTGTTTCACAATACTTCGGAACTGTCTTCAGTTTACATTTGTATTTTTTTCACAAATATTTTACCCCAAAGTAATAAGCGAGTGAGTGATTGTTTTTTAAAACCAACTCATCGATTTTTCAGCTATATCATGGCGAGATCAAGTTAATATTCAATGACCCTGACAAATGCCCAGCGTGTCAATGCGTTCAGACGGCACTGCGATCTGACTGTCAAACGAAGAATTCAATATAACAACGCGTCGCCAGTAAACTCAATTTGCGACCATCAAATCTCCAATTGATGTCGTGAAATTTTCAGATACAATACAGTTAATCTCCTAATTCGCCGCTAATAACATGGTACGAACCCTTCATTCAGGGCGAGGTATACAAAAGTACCGTTTAAACACCATCAAACAAACAACAAACCTTAAAATGAAATAGAAATTCATGAAATTCATTAGATAATCGAGGTTCCTGGAAAAAATTAAAATCCGAGGCGGTGAACCCTTATCTGGCCTATATAGGCCTAGCAAATTTGACGTCAGAAAACACAAATTGTCTTTAAATTCTAATAAGAAAATAAAGGCAATCTAACGTAAAATCGTGCTAAAATAAACAAATAATCTTTAAATATTTCTGCTTCCTCTGGTGCAAAAATAATCAAAATCCCTTTAGAAATGACTTCGCAATAAAAAAAAAATTGAAAAATGTGGTTTTATATGAAATATATAATAGCGTAAAATCGAGGGTGAACAACACTGTATTTCTAAATAAACTATTGTTTTCACAGAGAAATTCATGTAAATAAAGCGACATCGCTGTACGGCAAATATAGAAAAGTATCTATTCCCCGTACAGTAAACAACTAACGGTATTCGCCGTACAATTTATCTGCTTGATTTACATTAATTTCTCTGTGAAAACAATAGTTTATTTCGAAATACAGTGTTGTTCAAGCTTAAATATGATAAAACTTTGTTCTACGTCAAATGAATAGTCGAAGGATAAACATGTTTTTTACAACTTTGAACTCGTCACATGCTTCTTTGAACAGGTACCACCCGGTCCGATTCTGACGATTTGAAGAGAGAGAAAGCCAATTATGGTTCATAATCAGCCTTAAATAGTAGCTACATTATAAGGAATCAATATCACAAAACTTTACTTGTCAGCAAAACGTAGAATATAATGAAAATAAGAAGAATTTGACCTTACCTGACTTCACGTTTGTTTTTCCACCCGCTTCGAGGGTACCTATATCCGGTGGTGATGCTACACAGTAGGTGCGTTCCCATGGTACAATTATGTGTATTACCATTGGTACCAATGTCTAAAAATTGTACCAATGGTACCTATTAACTGTGAACGACATTTTTGTAACCAATGGTGGCATTAATACCAATGGGTAACATTGGTTACCAACAGTTGCCATTGTAAATTGGCTTACCATGGTGGTACTGTAATTATGGCCTATCCTCTTATAACGGCGTTGCTAGCATAGCATAGTCTTATATAAACACTTTTAAAGTGCACACGATATCCATACTAATATGCTACAGCTGAAGCATAAGTGATTTCAAGCTAAAGGCACCTAACGTTTAGGACATAACTGCTTTGAAGAAAGTGCAAAGGCCTGTGGTACGAGAGCCGGGAGTCTTTCGGTGAGATAATACACCGACCATTTGATATTCGAGTGGGAGGGAGGGGTAGATTAAAATAATTACTCTGATTTAGACCCCCATACAGTAATATGGATGTGCACAGTTTGGCCAGAGAGGTTAATACACGTTAAGGTCTCTGGTTTGACCTTGCAAAATATATATACGTCCCCATATCAAACTCGAACGAGCGTAACGAAGCGGACATAGAAGTGACACCCAGCCCTCCTCCCCCAAATCATATGGAAGGTGCCATTTGCAGCAGCCAAGTAAAATTGGCAGATTTGGCGTCAAACGGGGGACTTGGAATTGTATATACCCATTAAACAAACTAAAATCTATGAAATAATATATTCTTACTATCGGCCAAGAATTTCAATCTGCCTCCTCATATTAGGCATTTGTAATTCTTATTTCTTCCATTATTACGGCGTTTTAACCCCGTTGAACCAACGGTGGAAAAATCTGTAATCCTCTAGAGGATTAAAATGTCTCGTGCGTTTCCCCGCATTTTGAAATAAAGTTCGTGTTAAATAATGGGAGAAAGAAATTCTCCTTCAGTTGCCCATGTCATACATGTGGGTTACGATATTTCTCCACTCTCGAGAGTTAAATTTAAAATTTTAATTTAACTCTCTTGAGTGGAGAAATATCGTAACCCACGGGCAACTGAAGGAGAATTTATATTTCTAACTTGCACACTCAATGGAATTATTGTAGAACTCAGTTCGACTATCTTTCCTTCCGCCATTTTGGAAATGTAATTTCCCCGCGTTGGTAAAACTTACGGCACTGTGATTTGCCTGCTAGAATGGCTACCATTGGATTCTATCAATGGTAAACACTGTTACCAATGGTAAATAAAATTACCATTGGGTAACGATGGAAGGACTGTGAACGCACCAACAAATCTATCAATCACACAGGATAACACAGCTCGTGATGAAATACCGATGCCCGATAATAATACCAATGATCATTTAATATTTGATGAAGATGAAACAATAGTGAAAGTCATAAATGATACTCTTTTGAAAAACAACAGTTCTGTAGCAAGAGGTGATCCTTTAGTAGCACACATAGATCAACCAATAGAAATAATAAATGGCATCGTATCTAAGAATACCACCACTTCTACTCAAAGTACATCAACAGCTAGTTCCATAAGAAAACAACCAACTCAGCAAACAGCTAGCTTATCTCAAAACAAATCTCATCAAAAGAAGAGTAAAGATGATGATGTTTTTAAGAAATATATATATGACCTTGAAAAAAAACTAAAAGACAGAGATCAAACAATAAACCTACTGGAGAGAAAAATGGCTATCCTAGAACTTAAGGGATCAAATCGCAACGACCAATCGTTTCAACAAGCAAATTCAATAGACAACCATCAATCCCAACAGAACGGACACATCTCGTGCCAATGTCAGATGCAACATATAACAAACAATGTCCGTATGCTGGAACAACAACTGACCCAGCATATGTGCATCAACACCGCTATTACGACTCAATTAGCTATGCAGTTCCAGCAATCTACATCTAGAACGCATGTACCACCACTGAACATCAACATGACTCCATCATACCCACCATCTTTTAATCAAAACATGCCACAAAACTATGGAATGCCGTATCATCATTTACCATCAAATTATGGAGCGCAATACCATAACATGCCGCCAAACTATGGTTCACAATACTACCATAATACACCACCTAATTATGGAACTCAACAACAGAACATACCGTCGAACTCTGGATTGCCAAACCATGGTTCACAATACTACCATAACATACCACCTAATTATGGAACTCAACAACAGAACATACCGTCGAACTCTGGATTGCAATACAGTCAGAATATGCCACCAAATTATGGAATCCAGCCTACACAACAACCTATGTCCCAATTCCATCATCAATATACACCGCCAAATGTTTCCTCTAGGCACGTTGGTCTTCAAAATAGTCTCAATCAACTGCCGCAATTACCACCACGATGTCATCAATACCACCAGCCACCAACTATTTGAGTGACAAATTTGCAACAAGCTCAGCAACATCAAGATAGAAGTATGAACACTAATCAAAACCAACACCGAGCTCGTCCACCATTGGCCACTGTTGAAAATCAACCTCGAGATGGTCCATCTATGATCACTAGTCAAAATCAACAAAACCAGCCTCCAGCACAACCAATCCCTCAAAAACATCAGCCTAAAATATCTTGCCATAATGACAACTCTAGCAAAATCGGTCTAAATAGACATCCAGACGTTTCTTTAATTCCAATCCCAGAAATCTATGATAATGTGCTACGCTCAAATCCACAACCAGACTCAAATGAAATCCTTGTCGAAATGGATAAAACAATAGCCAATCAACTGAAGCCATCTAATGATACTCAAAATATACATCAGAATGCTTATTCCATGCAATCCGTTCAGGGCAATTTTTTAGAAATACCAAGCCTCAAAAAAAGACCTCCGAACTTCGAAACAATCCTGACAGAGTCAGAGTGCATCATCAACAGGGAGTAGATATAATCTCATGTAATATATAAGGCTCAAAACCAAATGCAGCCTATCTCACAAAGTTAGCACAAACAAAATCTCTGCTATGCATACAAGAACACTGGCTCTGGTCATTCGAAAAAGATAAGTTAAATGAATTTTTACCAGACTATGATATGTTTATCCGTTGCCATGACTGTTCAGATCCAATAAATAACTATCAAATTCCACGTGGGAGAGCTGGAGTAGCAATAGCATGGCCGTCAGCTTGGGATAAATATGTGTCAAAAATAGAAGATGGAAATGAGCGAATTATATGCATAGAATTAAAATCTGAAGTTAAACCCACTTGCATTATCAACGCATATATGCCAACAAACTCCTCAAACTCAAGTGAGTCATACCAGGAGTGTCTAGATATCATATACGACATTATTTCGGCTTATGACCAATCCCACAATATCATATTATGTGGGGACCTGAATGGTACCTTAAAATCAGAAAGAAACAACAAGCATGACTTACGATTGAAAAGTTTTACCTTAAACCTACATCTAAAACCATCCATAGAGGCAATAAATCAACCAACCTACTATCATAATGATGGAAAATCAACATCACAAATTGATTATATTCTTACTTCAAATGATATTATAAGGACCACCACTATATATCATCAGGATCCCATAAATACATCAACTCATGTGCCAGTCAGAGCAAAAATATCTATAGAACTCAATATACCTAAAAAAAAGAACTTGAAATCCAAAACATCTGCATATAGACTGAGTTGGGAAAAAGCTGATAAACATGTGTATCAATCTGAACTGACAAATCATCTCAACCTATTACCTCATTCGAATATTACAACAAATGACAAATTACTTCATCTAATTGGATCAATTCATCAAGCCACTAAAACTGCGGTACCTTCCAAAATTATCCGTTTAAAGGGACCAAAACGAAAAGCCTCACCAATGGTCAGTATTCTAATTGGTATCAGCAAAAATAAACATAGAATCTGGAATAATGCAGGGAGACCTAAGAATGGGCATACATTATTTTTAGAAAAAAAAGAAGCAAAACGAAAGCTGAGGCAGCAGCAACGGAAAGAAATTGCCATTGAAAAAGAGAAATTCATTGAAAACCTTGAAAAGAATCCTAACGATCAAATTTTCTATCAATTAATTAGAAGAAATCAAAATGGGAGAAAAATACCAGATATAGATTCATTAAAAATGGAGGACATTGAAGCCTCTACATCGAAAGAGCAATGTGATCTATTAGCTAAATATTATGAAGATCTTGCTCAGCCAAAAACCAATCAAAATTTCAATGACGAACATCTATACAATAGTAAAAGAAGATGTGATCTAATCAAAAGCATTGCAAAAATCTCTACAAGAGACGAGATTATCATTACTGAAATAGAAATTAAGAAGGCAATAAATGAGCTGAAAAATAAGAAAGCACCAGACGAGTATGGAATATCCGCAGAGCATTTAAAGCTATCTGACAACTGCCTTCTAGCACCAATTGCTGAAATTTTCAACCAAATTCTCAGAGAAGAAAAAAATTCCAGTCATATTTAAAACAGGAACTGTTATTCCAATATTAAAAAAAGGAAAAGACAGCCATAAAACTGAAAATTATCGTGGAATAACTATCACTTCTATAATCGGAAAATTATTCGAATACATCATTCTGGACAAAGCTAATCTTACAAAACTTGATCAATCAGATCTTCAATTCGGATTCACTCAAGGATTATCACCTGGTATGGCAGCCCTTATATTATCTGAAGTATTTGCCGAAATTACAGGAAAACAAATTCTATTTGTAACAACTCTGGATAGCCAAAAAGCATTCGATGTCGTCAATCATAATATTCTAATCGACAGACTGTATCACTATGGTGTGGATCTCAAATTCTGGAATATTATAGATGATCTATATGATAATCTAACTTCATCAGTCAAATGGAAAGGCAAAATTAGCCCAAGCTTTAGAATTAACCAAGGTGTACGTCAAGGAGGAGTTCTGTCATCTCATTTATACAAGGCCTACATCAATGAACTTCTGATGGAGTTAAAAAACAGAGACCTAGGTGTATCAATTGGAACTACATATGCTGGTTGTCCTACTTGTGCGGACGATGTAGTGCTGCTTTCACTAGATCGATCTGAAATGCAGGAAATGTNAATACTTGTCTCTGCATGGTATTATGCATTAGTTTTCTCGCCATTTCCCGGCATCTCAATAGACCCTTCAACGTTAACTGCAGAGCTTCACGATTTTGGAGGGAACTGAGTGGAAACGCGCCGCTTTCCGCAAATTGACATCAGTTAACAATGAAAGTGACATTGTGATGCCTTCATTTACTTTAGAGGACCCACCCATAGTTGGTATTTCCAAAGCTAACCCTACCCCTAGCCTAACTCTAACCCGAGAACACAGCCTACGGCACTAGATGGCACGTTAACACAGTCTACAGCACTAGATGGCACACGGCTCAAACGGTCTAAACCCTAAAATATCATGCAGGATTTATCAGGTATACATCATTCCTAGGCTTCTTTATGGGCTTGAAACTCTTAATATATCAAACAAAGACACGATGCTTCTTTGTAGCTTTCACCTAGACACTCTCAGGAAAATTCAGTCCCTGCCTACAAGAACAGCGTCATCAGCAGTGTACCTACTCCTTGGAGCTCTACCTATCAGGGCAGAACTTCATAAAAGACAGATAAGTTTATTATTCTCCATTGCAAATAGTAAAAATGATTCAATAAAATCTATTGCTCTAAGACAACACATATCAGGAAGATCATCAAGCTTTTTTGTTAAAATTGCGGACACTTTAGAATTGTACAACCTTCCCAATATAGTCCAACTTTTTCAACAACATTACAAGAAAGAGGATTGGAAACTTTTAGTTAAAAAAGCAATAAACAAATACTGGACATCAAAACTGAAACTAGACTGCAAGGAAAAATCATCTTTACTTTATATGTGCAAAGAAAAACTGGAAATAGGCTCAAATCATGTTGTATGGTCATCAGTATCTCACTCTGTCTCAGACATTAGAAAAGCCATTACAAAATGCAGGATGCTCACAGGAACTTATATTCTGCAAATACACAAACATAAATTCAATCAAGCGGAAATTGATCCAACCTGTCCATTCTGCAGGACAGAAAACGAAGATCTCTGTCATTTGCTAACTGCATGCCCAAATTATGCAGATATAAGAAAGAGTCATTATTTCCCTATTAAAGAATTTATACAAGAAAACATTGGACACTTAAAATGGAAAGAACTATTCTCGAATACCAAAGCTATATGTCAATTGTTAATGGACTGTCAAATATTGGCATTTCAAGGAGTAATACCTAATAATTCCAAATTTATATACAAAGTGGAAAAGATGTCCAGAGATCTGTGCTTTGAATTACATAAGAAGAGACTGTCTTCATAACATATAGTGACACAATTCAGTGTGGGTGTGTTTGACTCTCAAAGTTGTCCGCTCTTTCCTAAATGCATTTTAGATTTTATCCTATGATGTTTACAAACTATAACTCGTAGATCACTACATACATTATCAGCTTAATGAGATTCGTTTTAAAATGTTGCTTATACATTTTTATCTTAATACACAATCGGTTTGAATATCATGTTTTAATATCTACACATATTATCCACTCGCTTTTATATGCCATTTTTAAAAAAGAACTATTTTAAAAATACTTGGCATTTTACTCAAATAAGGATGTGAACCTGATCCTTAGACTTTTATCAGTGCTGCTTGCTAGTTCATGTAGTGTCTATATATGTAAATATGTATCATACTTATTTAGGCATGTGGTGGATGCTTTTTTACTTTTGACTTTTAACTACTGCAGCTTTTTAACATGATATATATTTTATGGATCTTATGTGTGTGTGCGTGTTGATTAACTATTTTTTATCAATAAAAAGTGCAATATTTTAACACGAATAGTGTGTGCTCCAACGCTGGAGGGACCTACGAAAAGAAGAAGAAGAAGAAGTGGCTATTTGACAAATCTAATAATTAATCCATCCATGGTCGTCTTAACAGTATTACTAGGGGGTAAAGTCCCCTGGCAAAGCAGTGCACTGGGATCCCATATCCACACAAGCACTAACAGGAATAAAACTGCAAATGTTGATAGAATTAAACATAAATTTATTGTACGCCAGTAAGCAGGAAGAACACACAGAGCTGAACTACGTTTATTCAATAATGGCGAATGCAACAATAATCATCTTCTTTCTTTCTTCAGTAAATCCTTCCAATTAGGAACACCAAGTTAAAACTTGTAAATAAAAATTATGTATACAGGACGATCGCGGTTAAACTCTATAAAATATCTTCTTATATATACATTTAAAAGATAAAAAAATATATAAAATGAGTCGTCTGGCCTCCATGCACACCACTGATGAAATATATACAGCACTAAAAGTTCAACGATATACAAGGTTCATGCGAAGCAGGTTATCTACATCTAAGAATATGACTACGTGCGAATATATAAAATGTTTATGTGGGAATCCACTCACACCTAAAAGCACTGGTGGTGGTTTAAAATGCTAGAGTATATTAAAAGCACACTATTCTATGCTTAGCATTAAAACAGTTAGTTGCATATAATGATATTATTAAGTAATATAAAAACAGATCTAGTCTGCTGTCACTCATTTAGATTAAAATATAAAATATATTTTTCAATATTGTTGATCTGGACTACTTGATGTAATTGTTCTTTAGTTTGATCCGTTTAATGTGAAGGGCTGAACACAAGTCGCTAGCCACCTTTGCAACCTCCACGAGAGCAGTTTTTGAATTGAAAATGTAATGGTAGTTGCTGGCATCTACAATTAGTTTTGTGATATCTTTTGAATTTGAGAATATGGTATTCCATACCGATTGTCCAATATGTTTGATAGTAATTTCTTCAGTCAGTTTTTTATAACGGATTTTACGTTCCTGGTGCATCATAGTGCAGCTAGTGAGTAAATGTATAGTATATTCCTCACCCAGGCCACATAGCCGACAAGTTGGGTCTTCCTGTTTATTTGAGAATTTTGAGATATTGCTTTGGAGTAGATAAGTACCAGTTGCTATTTTACAGTGTGTAATTGATCTTTTGACCTCAGTAACAGAAGAGCCTATAATTAGCCAGAGTAGATGGGGTTTTCCAATTTGTGTTTCGTTAAAATTCACAAATTGAAGGGTCGTTCTATTTTCTGACTCATCTCTGAATAATTTTGTCCAATAGTTGTTCACTGCAGTTTTATATTGGTGCTTCCAAGACAGTTTATTTGGTAGATGGTCCATCACGGAAATTTATTGCCTCCGTCAACGGCTCAATAATTAACATGTTATTGTTGACTTCCGCAAAGTTTTTCGTCTGCTAGGCCTAAATAGTTTTGTTGTTTTCTTTCAAATTTAGCCATTTTTTGAACTTGCGTGCTTGCAAACATAATATTATTTTTTATTTATCATGGGAACCTCGAGTTTAGAAGCTAGAAATATAAGGTTTGTGAATAGTAATTTATCCAGAATTCAGGAATCCAAATTGGCAAGTTGACCACAGGCACAATTACAAAATATTATCGTTGGTAAATTTGGTGTCGAACTCCACCAATTTCATGTATTTCAGACATTTTACATAGACTGTTAAGGCCAGTGTAAGGGTTTGCCGCCTCGGATTTTCATACACCACAGGAACCTCGAATATTTATTTCACAGTGTCATTCATTTTTATCTCATTTAATTTTGCTTAATTCAAAGTCCCATTTTCAATTCCGGCAATTAACATGCATGCAGTTATAAAAATTATCTTCTATATAGGCCTAGATCATAAAAAAAAAAAAAAAAAGATAAAAAAATCAAATGACAGAACTAGTCTGCAATCAGATCTGGACAGCTTACAGACATTGTCCTATACTTGGCTGTTGAAGTTCCATCCCAACAAGTGTAAGGCAATGTCAATTTCAAACAGGAAAACTTCTGACAATATAAACGACCACTACCACCTGTACGACAACAGTGGAAATCAGGTTAATCTGGAGCAATCGGAAGGGGAAAAGGACATTGGAGTGATGGTCGACGATAGCATAAACTTCTCAAAGCATATACAACAACAGATAAACAAGGCCAACAGTATAATGGGATTGATCAGGAGAACCTATACATACCTAGATGAGAGGAGTTCCAAATACCTTTTTCAAGCTCTGGTAAGACCGCATGTAGAATATGCAGCAGCAGTATGGAGTCCATATAAGATCTGTGATATAGAGAGTATCGAAAATGTGCAAAGAAGGGCTACAAAGCTTGTCCCCTCACTGAAAAGCCTAGAATACCCAGACAGGCTAAAAACACTCAAGATGCCAACCCTGAAATACAGGAGATTAAGAGGGGACATGATCGAGACTTATAAAATACTAAATGGAGCATATGATAAAGAAGTTACATCAGGACTACTAATATTGGAAGAAAACAACAGAACGAGAGGCCACAATCTAAAACTGAAAAAGAGATTCAGCAGACTCAACATCAGGAAGTACTCGTTCACCATCAGAGTTGTAGACAATTGGAACAACTTACCAGAGAACGTAGTAAATGCCAAAACCATCATTCATTTCGAAATAGGTCTCGACAAATTCTGGGAAAACCAAGAAGTAAAATTTGACTTTACCAAGGACATTACAAACCAAAGTAAATCTGGAAGTTGCGCGCAGTCGCGCATCAGAGAAGAAAAATCAGATGTGGATACAGGGGCCGGACAGGCCTGCGTCCACTAATGTTCCTACGGAATCCTACGGTATCATATAAAAAATGCAGACAATTGAGTTGCTGCCATCTTAGATATTCAAATTAGCAAATGTAATGTCATTTCTGGATATGACAAATTTGAATTTTTGTTGAGCATTTAATTCCTTTAATTTGGCAGTTGAATGTTAAAATTCTACTACTNGTACCGATGATCATAATTTTTATTTTGTGAGATTTCATTTAAAACTTTGTTCAATCAATATACACCAGGACTGGGTTGCACAACCCTCAATTAAAATTAAATGTCAATTTAAACTTAATTGACACTTAAATTTACTTGAAATGTACTTAAGGATTGATCGCAATTTTTGTTCGGTTCATGAAGAAATAACCTCAATCAGGTAGTACACACCATGTAACCCGTGTAGCGGCATACCTGTTAACCCTCCCGCTTTTGAGCTCGGCCTCCCGCAAAGAATGTGCCTCCCGCGCGGGAGACTAAAAACTCCTGCTTTGAAATACTTCTCCCACATTATCTCCCGCGACCATAAATTTGATTAAAATCGAAAAGTTGGACGCCATTTTTGTTGTTTTTATCAGCTGGGGTCATTAAAACGTTTGCGTGAATCAGCCAATTGTTACTCGGAATTCTCTCGGTTTTTACTAGAAACGCCGATAATGTAAGTTGTTTACAATATCGAATGGATAACTACACGAATCAGAGTTGTGGAAAAAGAAAATTTGAAGGCGAGTATCGTTCAATTACTTACTTAAATACGAAAAAAACTTTAAAAAAAATACAGTTCAACTATGTCACAATCAAGGAGACGTTGGAATTCAGGACCTAGCACCCCTTCTTCAAAGAAAAAGAAACATTATTGCAAATTCTTGGAGGTCTGGACAAAATTATACCATTGGGTGCAGCCTACTTCTTTAGGGAATGATATGGCATTTTGCAAACTTTTTTTCTACAAATTTTAGTGTCAGCCATGCTGGTGTATATGATATTAAAAGACATACTGATGGAGATTCACACAAAAAAGCAGTAGCTTCAACAAGGAAATCAACCAATCTTAAAAATGCAGACCCAGAGAGAATTTTTTCTATGTTAAAAAAAATCCAGACAGATATGAGATCTGAGTTGAACAATGACACACTTTGTTCTTTATTATGTGCAAAGCAAAATCAAAACTTGTTGTGTTATGAGTACGAACCAAGTGACTCTGTTCTAAGATCAGCAAAACGAGCTGTATTGTCCTACCAAAGTGGTTTGAAGTAATGTTGCTCAGCAACAACAATAAAAGTTGTACAATAAATTTCGTTTGCTTTAATCTAAAAATTTTAGTGTGAAAAAGTTCGTCATGCAAAATCTCCCACATTAAATAGTTGGAATGTGGGAGATCTCCCACATACACAATCTCTGAGGTTAACAGGTATGGTAGCAGGTTACGCAAGGGTGTGTACAACCTGATTGAGGTTATTTCGAATGAACC
>MJUT01062724.1:64903-75205 GCA_002080005.1 Gigantidas platifrons | reverse complement strand
AAATTGTCATGAATGATCATTGCAAGCTGCTAACCAAGTGTTGTTACTTTTTGGACCGATTGAAAATCCAAGATGGCCACCAGCAGGGGATATAATTTAACATAGTGACCCTATGGGAAATATGTAAAACAAACTTCTTCTCAAGAACCACAGAATGGATAGGAACCATACTTGGCAGAAATATTCCTCACGAGGTCCTGATCAAGTTTTGTAACTTTTTGTTCTGATCGGTCATGCAACATGGCTGCCAGTGCCCATAAAAGCCTCTGATTGGCCGAAATTTCAAAGATCTTCTTCTCAGATACTACATGGAGGATGGAATTGTAAGTTGTCAAGAATGATCATTGCAAGATGCTAACCAAGTGTTGTTACTTTTTTGGCTGATTGAAAATCTAAGATGGCTGCCAACGGCAAGTCATAGTTTAATGTATGACCCTATGGGAAATATGATAAAAAAAAAATTCTCAGGAACTACTGAAGGGATTATTGGAACCATACTTGACAGAAATGTTCCTTACAAGGTCCTAATCAAATGTTGTTACTTTTTGTTCTGATTGGCCATCCAACATGGCTGCCACAATGAACCCAGGTGAGCGATTACAGGCTCTTGGGAGCCTCTAAGTCATCAAATTCTAAAAATTTTAATACTTTTCGTCCTTTATTTCAAAAACTATAAGAGATAGATTTTAAGTTTAACGACAAAAATTTTCACTATGTCAAGATCTACCCACCCTGAAATTTTGCAGTAAATCTGATTACCCATCTTGGAGTTATTTCCCTTTTTTCATCAAATATATTGAAATTTTAATACTTTTCGTCTTATATTTCAAAAACTATAAGAAATAGAGGTTAAGTTTAAAAGGCAAAAATGTGCAGCATGTCAAGATCTACATACCCTGCAATTCTCAAGAAAATTCCATTACCCATTTTGGAGTTATTGCCCTTTTTTCATCAAATTTTCAAAATTTTTATATTTTTCGTACTTTATTTCAAAAACTATTAGAGATAGATGTTAAGTTTGAACGACAAAAATGTTCAATATGTCAAGATCTACGTACCCTGCTATTTTGCAGTAAATCTGATTACCCATCTTGGAGTTATTGCCCTTTTTTCATCAAATTTTTAAAATTTTAATACTTTCCGTCCTATATTTCAAAAACTATAAGAGATAAAGGTTAAGTTTAATCTGCAAACATGTGCAGCATATCAAGATCTACATACCCTGCAATTTTGAGGTAAATCCCATTACCTAATTTTGGAGTTATTGCCCTTTTTTCATCAAATTTTCAAAATGTTAATACTTTTCGTCCTTTATTTCAAAAACTATACGAGATAGATTTTATGTTTAAGCTATAAAAATGTTCACTATGTCAAGATCTACCTACCCTGCAATTTTGAAGTAAATTGTTTTACCCATTTTGGAATTATTGCCTTTTTCATCAAATTTTTCAAATTTTAATACTTTTCGTCTTGTATTTCAAAAACTATAAGAGATAGAGGTTAAGATTAAAGTGCCAAAAATTGCAGCATTTCAAGATCTACATACCCTGCAATTTTGAAGTAAATCCCATTACCCAATTTTGGAGTTATTGCCCTTTTTTCATAAAATTTTCAAAATTTTAATACTTTTCGTCCTTTATTTCAAAAACTATAAGAGATGGATGTTAAGTTTAAACTACAAAAATGTTCAGTATGTCAAGATCTACCTACCCTGCAATTTTGAAATAAGTTTGATTATCCATCTTGGAGTTATTGCCCTTTTTAGCTCACCTGACCCAAAGGGTCATGTGAGCTATTGCCATCACTTTTCGTCCGTCGTCTGTCGTCCGTCCGTAAACATTTCACATTTTAATCTTCTCCTCAGAAACTACATGTCCAATTGCTACCAAACTTTGGTGGAATGGTCCTTGGATGGCCCCCTTCCAAAATTGTGTCCTGTGATCCCGACTTCAAACCAAGATGGCTGCCAAGCTAAAAATAGAAAAAAGGGGGATGAAATTTCAATTGTCTATTGCTTCTTTAGTATAAGTCAAAATGAGCTCAAATTTTAACTGCAGCTACATGGCAATGAGTAGTTTAACATATATTACGGGTTTTTGATAAAATATCACATTTAAATCTTCTCCTCTGAAACCGCTGAACCAAATTAAACCAAACCTGGTAGGAATGGTCCCTGGGTGGGTCCCTTTCAAAATTGTGTCCGACAGTCCCGACCTACATTCAAGATGGCTGCTTTTACTAAAAATAGAAATTTCAATTGTCCATTGCTGCTTTAGTATAAGTCAAAATTAGCTCAAATTTTAATTGCAGCTACATGGCAAGTAGTAGTTTAACATATATTACATATATTACATTTATGTAATAGTCCTTTATTTCAAAAACTATAAGAGACATATGTTAAGTTTAAACGGCAAAAATATGCACCATGTCAAGATCTACCTACCCTGCAAGTTTGAAGTAAATCCCATTACCCATTTTGGAGTTATTGCCCTTTTTTCCATCAAATTTTTAAAATTTTGATACTTTTCGTCTTATATTTCAAAAACTATAAGAGATAGAGGTTAAGTTTAAACTGCAAACATGTTCAGTATGTCAAGATCTATCGATCAAGATGGTTCCCACAGCCGAACTTCCTATGGGAAATTCACATAAAAATCTTCTTGTCTGGAATCAGTTGCTCAATTGGAACCAAACTTTGACAAAATATTCATTGGATGGTCCTCTTCCAAAATTGTGTCTGGTGGTCCCGCCTTCTGACCAAGATGGCTGCACAGCTGAACTTAGTTTAACATAGGACCCTATGGGAAATTCACATAAAAACCATCTTGTCTGGAACCAGTAGCTCAATTAGAACCAAACTTTGATGGAATAGTCATTCGATGGTCCTTTTCCAAATTGTGTCCGGCAGTCACGCTCTCCCACCAAGATGGCCACCACAGTGCAGTTGCGTTGTTATTAAAAGTAGCTTTGATCCAGGTGAGCGATTACAGGATCCTGGGAGCCTATGGTTAAAGATGGAAATTTAATGAAAATCGCCTTAGAAATGACTTCACGAGAATGTTATGAAAATAAGTGGTTTTATATGAAATGCATAGGGAAGATGGCGGAAACGGAATCACTTTTGTCCACATGCTGTACACGTTACTACACTGGTTATGAGAATTAAGATATTGTATCGATACTCTGCCTATGAATGATCCTTTTGATTTATTACAAGATGCCAACAGTCTAACATCAGGGGATATCAAAATAAATCGGGATGTAAACATTTTATTACAAGGCTTCACATCGAAAAAAAAAAAAATATACGGAAAATACCGGAACGGAAATGATTTTTTCCGGATTTAAAAATATATATATATATATGAAATCGGCAAAAATCAGAGTGGCGATTCCGTCGAACAAGACATCAATTTGGTGTGGCCTAAATATAAATTGACTACAAATTCATATTGTATTCTACCACGTTTATGATTTGTTACTTGTCATAATGATGTATGCTACGATTAGTAATTATAATAGTTACATATAAATCGATTCCTGTGTTCATATTGTATTCTACCAAGTTGATGATTTGTTACTGGTGAGAACGCTGTGTTACGACCAAGTTGATGATCTGTTACTGGTCAGAATGATGTATGCTACGATTAGTAATAGTTACATATACATTGACTGCTGCGTTCATATTGTATTCTACCAAGTTTATGATTTGTTATCGGTCAGAATGCTGTATGTTACGGTTAGTAATAGTAACAAATAAATTGACAAGCTGTGTTCACAGATCGACTTAAAATACTGTAGAAATGATTGAATGTATTAAAATAGAATATTAATCAGTAACTGCGTTCTTTCATTTACTTAAGATGTTGTAGGGATACCTTTTGAATATTAGAGTTTGACAAGAAATGGACATCTGTATTCTTTAATATACCACAATTGTTGTAAGAATGCTCTTGGAGTTATTAAAACTAGACAAGAAATTTACATATGTGTTCTCAAATATAGTTTAAATGTTATTGGGATATGCATGAAGGTATTTAAACTATACAAGAAATAGACATCTGTGTTCACAAATATACTTACGATGTTGTAGGAATACCCTGGGAGGTCAAACAAATGGACACAGAATCTGCAGCTGTTTTCACCAATTTATTAAAAGAAGAAAGCTACCACCAGTTTGAAATACGTGCTATGTTACTTGGGGAAAAGGGGACTGGTAAAACAACTGTAGCAAGATTTCTTGTGGGAAAAGGGCCAACGAAAGTCAGAATATCTACTGAAGGCATTGATCTTTATACTGCTCTGGCATTTATTGACCGAGAGACAGATAAATGGCTGAATGGTAAACAAGGTAAGTAATTGCTGATTTGTATTTGGTAACGATTTATTTACTAATAACCCATATAGAAGACAGAGTTAAATATGTGGGGAAATATCAAATAAAAATATACTTCAATGGAGAAAAATTGAAATAGGGGTTTAACGACCCAACTGTATTTAGCATGAATTATCCATGTTAAATTAGGTTCAATCTTGTACAGATAAAGACCTCAGGTTCTACAGGGTATGAAACACCCTTGTGGTTAAACAGTAAAGCATATGCTGCAGAAAAGGAAATGTGTTTTAATCCTTTCCCTGACATACTGAGTAATGGAGATGCTGTTGTGAATGACATGCATAATCATTGTGTAATACAGAACCAAATATACACAAAGGAAGACCAAGTAGTTTATGGGGTCTAATGGCATAAACGTCCAAACGAACATTAATCATTGTGATATATAGATTCAGGTTTTTCTTAAGGGGAATATAAATCCCAAATTTAAGCTCTATGGTTTCACGGTCGTCGTGGACTAAGGTTAAATGGTAGGCTGCAATAGGGATTATATAAGAATCAGGAATAAACATTGTGTTTTGCATGACAGCTGGTCACATTCGGATCATTGTGAAATGAAAATTCAATTTTAACCAATGAATGTTCCATGAAAATTGTAGTTAGGTTAAATAAACCAGGTGAGCTGTACAACAACCATACATTTCTATAACTAGACAAACACTATCTGAGATATGGAAGAATATGATTTCAAATTATTTGAAATAAAGCTTTCATAGATATTAACAGCAGAGAATATAACATGCATAACATTTTCTGTCATATTTGTAGTAACAATGGATTTATTTTAATTTGTGTGTTTTTTTTCAATATTATATGTGATAGGTCTGCCCTTTTCATATCAGAATTGTACATATAACCAACCAGTGTATATTTTTCTTTTCCATGCAGATTTTACTTTGGAGGATGTCATGGTTAGTAAATCTCTCAGGCAAGCTATACATCCAATGAATCCTGAGTTGCCTGACACTTCTGTCGTCGGGTCGTCTGTCCCTACTGCTTCCGGGACCTCTAGTCAACAGCAACAATCATCATTGACTGAACCAGAAAACAAAGAGGTGTCTGTCCCTACTTCTTCCGGGGACTTTAGTAAACTGCAACAATCATCACTGAATGAGCCAGAAAACAAATATGTGTCTGTCCCTACTGCTGCCGGGGACTTTAGTAAACTGCAACAATCATCACTGATTGAAGCAGAAAACAAAGAGGTATCTGTCCCTACTGCTGCCGGTGCCTTTAGTAAACTGGAACAATCATCACTGATTGAACCAGAAAACAAAGAGGTGTCTGTCCCTACTGCTGCCGGGGACTTTAGTAAACTGCAACAATCATCACTGATTGAACCAGAAAACAAAGAGGTGTCTGTCCCTACTGCTGCCGGTGCCTTTAGTAAACTGGAACAATCATCACTGAATGAACCAAAAAACAAAGAGGTGTCTGTCCCTACTGCTGCCGGGGACTTTAGTAAACTGCAACAATCATCACTGATTGAACCAGAAAACAAAGAGGTGCCTCTACCTAGTGCTGCCAGTGTTGTTAGAAAACCAAGCATAATTGATAGATTCAAGTCTTTCTTTGGAGTAAGAAAGGAGGTAAATGAGATCAAAATATCAGTAACACAGAAAAAATTATTTAAAAAGTCATGGAAAGTCGGCAAGAAGAAATTACATCAGAGAAATATAGTTCCAGTAATAATTTGGGATTTTGGTGGACAAGATGTGTTCTACAGTACGCATCAGACGTTTCTTACGTACAGAGCAATATACATGCTTGTGTTAGATGGTAGTAGGACCCTAGATGAACCTTGTACCTTTGAACAGTATCTTCCAGGAAAAGGTGGAGTTAAAACACAAAGAGGTAGTAGTTTTTTTACGCCCGTCTCGAGAAGGGCCGTATTATGTGATTGGGTATGGCGAGCGGCGGGCTTGCGATCGTCCACACAGGTTTCCGCACAATAACTTTAGTTCTGTATATCGAATCATTACCAAACTTGGCCACATTATTCCCCTCTGGAAGGGAAAGAACCCTATTTATTTTGGAGTCATTAGGTCAAGGGTCAAGGTCACCGTTACCATAAATAGTATTTTTGACAACAGCATCGTTTGCGCACGATAACTTTCGTTCTGTATATTGGATCTTTACCAATCTTGGCCACATGATTTCCCTATGGAAGGGGAAGAACCCTATTTATTTTGAAGTCATTAGGTCAAAGGTGAAGGTCACCGTTACTATAAATATAATTTCTGACAACAGGATCGTTTCCGCACAATAACTTTAGTTCTGTATATTGGATCTTGACCAAACTTGGCCACATGATTCCCCTGTGGAAGGGGAAAAACCCTATTAATATAGACAGGCATATTTTGTGATGCACACATTTCTTGTTTTTATACATATGATGTTTAATTATTTTAACATGACACCAACAAAATGAACAACCACCACTCATCTCAAATCATTGTTAACACTATGACAGATGACATTGGAAATCCAGGTCCTGGCTTACATTTCTAGGTCAGGCAGTAATATGTTGTGGAGATTGATAGGCAATTATTACATATTATGAACAGGGGGCCGTCGTTGTCATGATCATATTGTAGTTGCATTAACTACCGATGCAATCAATGTATATCACTACTAAAGTTGTGAGTTCTAATCCAGCTCATCCTGATGTGTAATCGATACAACATCATCTGATGAAGTTTGTCAGAGAATTGCGCAGGTTGGTGGTTTTCTCCGGGTACTCACGTTTCCTCCAATAAAACTGACCGCCACGATATAACTCAAATATTGCTGAAAGTGGTGCTAAACACCATTACCCTAATGCCCCTTATGATGGACAATCAATGTACAATAATGGCCTTCCTGAAAAGTTAATATCCAAAATACATTAAAAAGCCTGACGACTGATATATATATATACATTTGATACAATACACATGAACGACGAAGTTTGATATACTACTGATAATAATGAATCCTCAGTACATATTAAAGACATTATAATGCCAAGGAGAGATACAGACTCTTGAGTGTCTCCATTATTTATTTATTATCCTACTTTTGTTTTACAGATTATGTCAGATTTTGGATCAATACAATAGTCACCTACTGCAAAGGTAGTGGAGAAGGATATCCTAAAATCATGGTTATTTTGACACACAAAGATAAAGTAGAAGCGGTAAGTTCTGATTTCCATGATATCCATAAGATAAAGCAAAATAATATGTAAGTCGATGCTGGCACTGTGTGTTTATAAGTTATATGCAGTGTGTGTTGGTAAGTTAGTCGGAACATGATAATAAAGTCTAAGGAGTAAGTTACACAAGGTGCGAGTGTCAGTTAGTCTGAACATGAAAACACGGTCTGCAGAGTAAGCTATAAACAGTGTGCTGGTAAGTTAGTCTGAACATGAGAATACGGTCTGCAGAGTAAGCTATGGGCAGTGTGCTGATAAGTTAGTCTGAAAATCGAAATAAGGTCTGAAGAGTAAATTATAGACAGTGTTCTGGTAAGTTAGTCTGAACATCAGTATAAGGTCTAAAGAGTAAGGTATAGACAGTGTGCTGGTAAGTTAGTCTGAACATCAGAATAAGGTCTGAAGAGTAGGCTATAGACATTGTGCTGGTACGTTAGTCTGAACATCAGAATAAGAACTGAAGAGTAAGTTATAGACAGTGTGGTGGTAAGTTAGTCTGAACATCGGAATAAGATCTGAAGAGTAAGTTATAGACAGTGTGCTGGTAAGTTAGTCAGAACGTCAGAATAATGTCTGAAGAGTAAGTTATAGACAGTGTGCTGGTAAGTTAGTCTCAACATCGGAATAAGGTCTGAAGAGTAAGTTATAGACAGTGTGCTGGTAAGTTATTCTGAACATCGAAATAAGATCTGAAGAGTAAGTTATAGACAGTGCGCTGGTAAGTTCGTCTGAACATCAGAATACGATCTGAATAGTAAGTTATAGACAGTGTGCTGGTAAGTTAGTCTGAACATCGGAATAAGGTCTGAAGAGTAAGCTATCGACAGTGCTGGTAAGTTAGTCTGAACATCATAATAAGGTCTAAAGAGTAAGTTATAGACAGTGTGCTGGTAAGTTAGTCTGAACATCAGAATAAGGTCTGAAGAGTAAGTTATAGACAGTGTGCTGGTAGGTTAGTCTGAACATCGGAATAAGGTCTGAAGAGTAAGTTAAGACAGTGTGCTGGTAAGTTAATCTGAACAGTGGAATAATGTCTGAAGAGTAAGTTATAGACAATGTGCTTGTAAGTTAGTCTGAACATCAGAATAAGGTCTGAATAGTAAGATATAGACAGTGTGCTGGTAGGTTAGTCTGAAAATCGAAATAAGGTCTGAAGAGTAAGTTATAGACAGTGTGCTGGTAAGTTAGTCTGAACATTAGAATAAGATCTGAATAGTAATCTATAGACAGTGTGCTGGTAAGTTAGTCTGAACATCAGAATAAGGTCTGAAGAGTAAGTTATAGACAGTGTGCTGGTATGTTAGTCTGAACATCAGTATAAGGTCTGAAGAGTAAGTTATAGACAGTGTGCTGGTAAGTTAGTCTGAACATCGGAATAAGGTCTGAAGAGTAAGTTACCGACAGTGTGCTGGTAAGTTAGTCTGAACATGAGAATAAGGTCTGAAGAGTAAGCTATAGACAGTGTGCTGGTAGGTTAATCTGAACATCGGAATAAGGTCTGAAGAGTAAGTTATAGGCTGTATGTTAATAGGTGATGTGTATTAAGTTACAGGCAAGTTTGTTGATAAGTTAGTATGAATATGAAGATATCAAAGGGGTAAACAGAATCCGTATATCGAAGAACAGACAACACAATGGCCAAAATAAAAAGTACAAAAGGACAAACAACGATTTACAAAACTTACATATCAAACTAAAGATTGAGTAACATGAACCCCACTAAAAACCAGGGGTGTTTGTGTAGTAAGTTACAGGCAGTGTGTTATTTAGACGGAACATGAGTATAATATATGATGAGTACGTTGCAGGCAGTGTGTTGGTAAGTTAGTTTGAACATGATGATAAGGTCTGTGTAGTAAGCTATAAACAGTATGCTGGTAAGTTAGTCTAAACATGAGGAAAATGTCTGAGGAGTAAGTTACAGGCAGTGTGTGTGTAAATTAGTCTGAACATGTGGATAAGATCTGGGGAGTAAAGTTCAGGCAGGGCGTTCATACGTTTGTCTTCAACTTAAGAATAAGGTCTGAGTAGTAAGTTGCAGGCAGTCCGTGGGTAAGTTAGTCTGAACATGATAATAAGGACTGAGGAGTAGGTTACAGGCAGTGTGTGGGTAAGTTAGTCTGAACACGAGAATAGGGTATCATGAGTAAGTTACAAGCAGTGCGTGGGTACGTTAATCTGAACATCAAAATAAGGCCTGAGGAGTAAGTTACAGGAAGTGTGTGAGTCGGTTAATCTGAACATGAGAATAAGGTCTGAAGAGTAAGTTACAGGCAGTTTGTGGAAAAGTCTGAACATGAGAATAAAGTCTAAGGAGTATGGTACATACAGTGCAAGTGTAAGTTAGTCTGAACATGATAATAAGGTCTAAGGAGTAAGTTACAAGCAGTGCGTGGGTACGTTAATCTGAACATCAGAATAAGGTCTGAGGAGTAAGTTACAGGAAGTGTGTGGGTAGGTTAATCTGAACATGATAATAAGGTCTGAGAAGTAAGATGCATGCACGTGTAGGTAAGTTAGTCTGAACATGAGAATAAGGTCTGAGGAGTACGGTACACGCAGTGTGTGTGTAAGTTAGTCTGAACATGATAATAAGGTCTGAGGAGCAAGTTACAGGAAGTGTGTGGGTAGGTCATTCTGAACATGAGAATAAAGTATATGTAGTAAGTTGCATGCACCTGTAGGTAAGTTAGTCTGAACATGAGAATAA